>BBSZ01009763.1:0-71415 GCA_000981365.1 Subanguina moxae
GTTTTGATATTTTTGACTAGCAGTACCCATTTTTGGAAGAAAATTTTTATTCTGAGGCCTCCCAGTAGTCAAAGTGTCCTTAGGAATCTGAATCTGATAGTAAAAAGTGCCGAAAATGGCTTGGCTGCCGAGATAGGACTGCAAGTAAGGTGGTCGCTGTTCCAAAATGTCGGTAGTCCAACTGTTGCTCATATCTCAACAACTAAGCAACTTTCTATACTTCCTGAGGACATTTTGACTTATAGGAGGCCTTACAATGTAAAAAAACATGACCAACTGTCATTTCACCGTGTCAAACCCACTTTCATAGCTGTCTGGTTCATTGATGTCTTCTTTGCTGCTCACTTCCACTTCTGTCGATGAGGACTCACATTCTTTGACTCTTACTCCAATTTTCTTCATGTATTCACACCATTCCAAACCCTGGAGACCTGTTGCCGACGGCACGAAGAATAAATACAGTAAAATAGGGACTGTCCACCAACAGAGACCGAAAGATGTTGCTTGTCGCAAACCAAATGTTCTTGTTCTGCCTGTTCCAAACAACACGAACCTTGTTGAGCAAATACTTAGGAGGGACTGAATAAATAGAGCTGGCAAATTTAGACAATGATTAATGCCTACTAAGAAATAGGGAATATAGGAGATGGCAGGATATTTACATGGGTGTCTGGTTTGTTCTAGCCCGGAACGCTCATCCTCGCCGCCTATAGAACTTGCTTGCATGGAACATTCACAGTGAGCAACTCAATTGGCAGGGTCAACTTGCCCTTAAGTCCCTTTCTTCTGTTAATTTCAGAACACAAATGCTATCCAGGACTATTAATAAAATTAGGAAAAATTGAGTTATTGAAGTATACGTACAGCTAAAAACCCTCAAAATCAGGTTTTTTTAGAGTTTGAGCAACGGAAACATACAGAAAAAATCTTTTTGGATGGCGAAAAGCCATTTTTAGCATAAAAAGGTGACCAAAAGTAGACTTTTTGCATATGGGGAGCCAGGGTAGACCAAGTGTGGAGGGTATCTGAATAGGGTATCTGATAGGATACCTGAACCACGCTGAAACTTGGTGTGAAAGAGCGTCCGGACGCAAAATTTGTCTTTAGAGACAACCAAGAAGCATCAAAGGTGAATCAATAATTAAGAAGCATAAAACACAAAGAATTCATGGACCCAAACTTGCTGGGTCATTCCGAGAACAATTCGTTATTGTTGGTTCAAGGATGTCTCGAATCCTCCCGCCCTTGAATATCTAGCTCATTCAATTGTTCATGTCTTGCTGTACCGGTTTTTCTTGACCAACAAAGAAAGAGACAAAAAAAAAAGAGCTAAGGAATTTTGTGTGCATGCTCTCTGTCCAAGATGAGCACATAAACATTGTGGCTCTGCTCCCGTGAAGAGGGCACTCCACTTAGAAGTGGATAATAAGAGAATTTCCAAAATAAAAACACATTGCTCTTCACTCCTATATATGAAGAAAGAATAAAAAATTAGTAAAAAAACAATGTTGAATACGAAAAAGGGATCAGAATTCAAAAAACTTGCCCCTGGCTGGAGAATGGGTACCTATTTTCGAGGTTGGTTCCCTTTGTCTTTTTAGTTGTAATGAGAACAATCCTATACAGTCAACCTTCTTTGATCTGGCACCCTGGATGGTTTATGCACCAACCGAACCAAGTGGATGTCCACTTGGTGTGAATTTTTATAAGTGCAGTTCAAAGGATCTTTAATGCAAAAAGTGTAATTTGGCATACTGCCAGTTTTATATTAAAGAAGAATTAGCTAACTTTCGCAACTCTCGCATATTTTTCCCTTCGCAGTCAACAATGTCACACTGGTTTCATCGAAATCCGCTGAAGGCAACCATATTCGTAAAGTGTGAACTCAAGAATGTGATTACCAATGACTCAGCAGCTAAAATTTGCAGGTAATCCAACTAGTTGAAAGTAGCTCAGCTTTTATTTGTATTTTTTAAGTGAGCTTCGACTTTGTCGTGCACCCTTCCTTGAACATCTACAAAGTGCTAGCACACCATTGGAGACTGTGGAGAACGAGTTCAACCATTACCTGGGTCTACTCTATGGATTTGTCTTTGAGATAGACGGTGCTGGAAGACAACTCCAAGATTTTGAGCAGCCAAGAGAAAAGAGAAATAGCAAATTGCGCTATTTGCAGAGATTTATTTGGGGCAACTCAATGCTGGGCACTGAAGCAGTGTGGGTGCTTTCTGGAATTTTTTGCGCTTACTATTTAAATGCTGAACCAGAGAATGGTCACAAGAAGCTTGATCAGGCAAAAGCATATCGTATTTCCTATAATAGGGCGGTCCCCTAAATGTAAAAATAAACATATTTGTGGAATTGTGTTTTTGACATCAATTTTGTTGATAGCTTCTGGGCATCTGATATACCAAAATGTAGCCAAGATTCTACGCTATGTTTTGGTAGATAACATGCTGAGGAGCCACCAACAAAAGGTATGTCGAAAACACAATATTAGAAACGCATCTTTTGAATTTAGGGGTGGGCTACTATTGGAGGAAATACGGTAACTGGACGGGAGAAAACACCTATAGTCATTCTTCCAGGGAAATAGGTGACGTGTGGTTTGAAGTTCTAAACATCTGCATAAACCTTGCTCTGTGGTACATGAAACGAGCAGCGTGGATCTCGTCTAAAGACGACGTAAGAGAATCAGATGCAAAACAAATCCACACTGCTCTTCGCAAAGCTGCTGGCATCTTCGAATTTGTGCAACAAAACACTGGTTGGTTGATGGTTTGACAAGCTCCTGTATTTCGACAAACAATGTCCCCTCTTTAGACAAGCTCAATGGAATGTACCGTTTTGCCGGCAACGACTTGGACACGAACATACTCGGCGCTTACTCTAATCAATGCACAGCGGAAGCACAGGAGGTCACTATTGCTCGAGCTATTGAATTGAAACATGCGCCCAAGTTGATCAGTAGTCTGGCTACGGAAACAGCTCGGAAGTATGAATTGTGTGGTAAAACTTATTTCACAAACCTTTGATCAGTTTCAAAGAAATTATTGAAATATTTAGACGGACTCATTGAAAAGCAAAACCCAGCAAACTTTGAGAAGTGGCGCTTCTACTTTCAACTCAAGCAGAAATTCTATCTTGCCTACGCCTACGCTTATCTCGGAGAAAGCCTACTATTGGAGGACAAATGTGGGGAAGCTGTTAGAGCCTGCAAAGAAGGAATCACCTCTTATAAACTAGCGGAGGAGTTGTGTGCCAAATACGCAAATGCTCGCGGACCTGGTATGTTTTGGAGCTAAACTTTAGCATTTGCGATTCGCCTTGAGTTTGAGAGCAGAATAGCTGAATAACTAAATAACCTTTTTGCAACTTACTTTTTGCAGGATTTCTGGCTCAACCCGAGAAGCACTTATTCTTCCGACGCATTGAACCCCTTCTCATCAGACATTTGGAGAAGGCCGAGCGAGAAAATGACTTTATATACCATCAAAAAGTGCCGACAGAAATCCCATTGTTGGAGGACAAGGCTATATACGGGTTGGCTAGATCAGAACTATTTGCCTATCCTGCTCCTGCAGAAGTGATTGTTTGTTAATTGAATCAAAACATGTGATTGAAATGCGTTTAGAATTGGAGTAGCGCGTCCTACACCGCTTTTGACCTGACCAAGGCGATGATGCCAGACTTTGGGAAGGCTAAGAAAGCTAAGCCACTGCCAGTAGTGAAAGAAGAAAAGGTCTACGAAACTGATAAAGATCTAACAAATAGCAGTGGATGTGTAATTTCTTAACGCTTCTCTAAACTTTTGCATGTGAATATGAAAAAATGTGCGAAAGCCCTTTTGTATGTGTCTTTCCATTGCTTCCATGCCTTGTGATCTTGCTTGTATCATCCTAATCTTTCTTAAAAAAATCTATTTGGTCATACAGCATGGAATTACGAGTAAATTAAAAGGTTGCCAAAATCAGGTCAGACAATTTACTAGAGTCACATTTTTGGCCGAGACCAAAGACACCAATCAGGCTGTTAGAAGAGTATTGGAAATAAGAAATGCCGAAAAACCACGAATTTCTAAATTCCCTATGGCCCAATTTCGTCGGACCCGATTTTGGGGATCCACAATTTCTCATTCACCATACTTTGCATGTGATTTTTTAATTTCAAAGTTATTGTGCAAAACTTTAGTCGTATTTTGCTGGACAAAATATTTTTTGTGACATGTACATGCTTTGTGAACTAGATTCAGGCTGAGTCAATCAGCACAATAAACTTAACTGAAATAAAGAGAGCTTTTCCTGTTCGAGAAGGAGAACAAGATCAGTGGGGCCGAGGCGGCTAGGCAGTTCGAGTACGGAGGAGACTATCCAAATCCATAAAAAATGTCAAACATCTATCTAATCTTATCTTACTAATTTTCCCCTCAAAGATCGTAGGCCCTATATTAGAATCTCTCCTGTGATTTTTGCATAGTACTTTTGCAATTTTTGGTTTATCGTCTTTACTAGCTCTAATTTTTCCAAAAGCCGACTTTCTATGACGAAAAGGGGCGGAAAATAGCAGCTAAATACAGCTAAGACTTAGGCTTAAGTTAGGCCAGCATGGGTTAGCCAAGGCCCAACGTGTAGCCTGTGTACACCCTGTTCCACCTAGGTTTTGTGGTTCACGGATAACCTAGGCTGGCCTATCTAAGCTTAAGGCTTAATCGTATGCATGAATGTAGTAACTGGGGTCGTAAATATCATTTACAAGATTGTTTACCTTGGTCTCTCAAAATTTTAAAACAACTGGAAAATGCTAAAAATGCTTAGGAAGGTCAAAAACAACAGGCGGACCAAGGCAAAAAACGCACCCACTTCTCGTATAAAGCCGAATACAATTTCTAGTAATTTGCTATTTAAAAGAGTGTTCGTTTCTCCACGCTATTTTTTGTTGGCACGCTATTTTTCTCTGGTTTTGCGAATAATAAATACACCAAAGGTGTCCTTCCTAATTTTTAATACAGTTGACGCTCGATTCGACGGACGCCCAGAAAGTTCGTTCCACAGTTGGGTCCGACCGTTTTTTTTCTCAAATTTTGACATCTTTTGTCAAATTTTATGTTGATATCTCTAAGCCAAAAAATCGCAAGGATTTTGAATTTGCTGGTCATTTTTGCACAACTTAATAATTTCGTCTTTAAAATGTCCAACTCTTGATTTAACGCACTCATTCTTATAAAAAAGCGTCCGTTAAATCGAACGTCGACTGTAGACTTATCAGTTTTGTACCCTATTCTAGCAAAGTACAAGTGCCCTTTGCAAATTCAATCGTCAATGTTCCAAGGAAGTTGCCACCAGGATTTTCCACCCAATTTCTGTTCCGCCCTGTCAAACGCATCTTCATCTTCCGACCAAAAGCCTTTGTCGATTGGTCAACATCAGCAAATCGCTTTGAATAGTCAGAATGCGGATCCATATCAGGTTAGACCGGGTGATTTGTGCAATACGAGTGTCTTCCAGCAGTTTCTTCAAGACTGGCTTAAGCTCTTTGACATTGTGCTCGACAGCCAAGTCACTCGTGAGTCTATGTTCTTGTTTATTTCGCCTCTTTCAATTACACGCCTCATCTTCAGCAGCCAACGAAGAGGAGAGAAAACGCTTTGAAAATTTGCTCAAAGCCAAGAAACTGTCAGAAAAAAGAACCTTCTATCATTGTCGCCTGTTTCTGAAAAACTTTTATCCAAGTGTCTTTTTCGGCTCGGGCTTCGGCTCCACAATGAGGCAGAGTAGCTTCTCTGCAGGTAGTGTCATTGGGGGTTATTTATTTTTTGGGAGGGGGAGGTAGAATACAGTAGTACCCAATATTTCTTACGATTCAGCAAAAAGCCTGGTGACTTGTCTTCGCGAAAGTGGCCTCATATCCACTGAGCTGTTCGAAGTAATCCTAAGAGAACATTTGACGTTGGGGCGCCTCAACAATACCAGCAATAATACTGTTGCTCGAGCCAATAAGGAAAAGATTGATTTCTCGAGTGATGTTCAGTGGTTGTACTCCAAACGGGTGACAAATGCCTTTATAGAGCTGGTCAACAAAGGTAATTGTTTGGTTCGGAATACAGTCATACCTCGATAGTATTTTCTCCCACTAATACATTCTCCTGTGGTTGGTCCTAAGAGGGTATGTGCTATCTAGGTATGACCATGTGTTACCGTATAATTGTGAATCTTTGCAGAGTCTTTTCCCGTGGAATTCAAGGAAGGAGCTCTGACCTCATCTGATAAATTTCAAGAGCAGATGCGTCTACTCATCCTTAACTTCCAGTCACTTAAGCCGAAGTTCGGTGACACTCCGTCTGTGTGGGAGGAGCGCAAGCGAAGACTATCGGATGCGATGAAAAATAATGCTGACACTGCTGCCCCCACTGCTTCTGTGACCCAAAATCAGAGGGAATCGCCTAGTAAGAGAATAAGACCCACATCTCCTTTTCTTGACTACATAGATCCGTTTCTGAGGACACTTCCTGGGGGTTGCTATTTTGCTTATAAGTTTTTTTTTTCTGAAACTTTTTTTAGTTAGTCCTGAACCAGATGATATAATAGAGGAGGAGGAGGTGGTGGAGTTGCAGCCGTGTAACCCTGTGCAGTTGGCAGCTCCCAATGCTGGTTTACATGCGCAGGAGACAGCAATTAATTCAGCTGAAGCTACTAAATCGCCAACTCAGGTGATTTTTGAGTAAGAAGAGTGGTGGGACCCGGTGATGGGTCAAACTTTTTGGGGTTTCTTCTTAGCCAAGTTTGACTTAATAACATTTATATGGTTTTATTTTAGACACCAGCCCCATTTACCTTTGGAGTCTTCAACCCTAACACTTCAGCCAACAACCTTTTTTCCACAGTCAGTCCCTTCAACACCGCCAAACAGCTTGGTCCATTAAAAGATATGCCAAATTGCTCCTCTTCCACTGCCCAGCTTTCTTCTCTATCACGCCTCATTCCAGCCAATAAGGAAAAGGGTGTAGCCAAAGTGACAGCCGGAACACCCATCTGGAGGAGTCCAGCCAACTTCAAGTTCGCTGTAGCTGCTAGTCAAGATAACAGCAGCATTTGTATTGATACCCTACTTCCACCCCCACCAAAACCGCCAGTTTTTGACCTGTCTGATGAAGAAATACCGCCTGCTAGGTCGGGCAAAGATGATGACATCCAAATTCTGCCACCTGTTTCTCTGCTCCCTCAAAAGGCAAATAAGGTGGCTGAGGTTGCAGCATCTTCTACTCGGCTTGCACGTGCTAGAGAAGCGAGAAGGCTAGTTTTTTTATGAGTGGGCGTAGATTACTTATAAAAACCAGAGTGCCAACTTTTTTGTTTGTTTGACCTTACTCATATAAACTGCTTTTAGTCCCTCTCTCGAAAGAATCCATTCTTCCACCAACAAAAAGCTTCAAAACCCGAGCGCTCAAGCTCTGCAAGCCTTCAATGCTGAAGATTTGAGTGATGGAGAAGAACTTTTTGCGGGTACAACTTTTTATGGTTTACAACTGTCCTTGTAACGGGTGTGAAAAAATTTCCCGTTTCCGATTTGTACAGGAACTTTTTCCACATCCGTTGACTATGATGATGTAGTAACAAAGTGCAATATTATATGCTCAGTGCTTTCAGTATTCTCCAAAACACCCAACACTCAAACGCCAAATGGTGGAGCAGCAGTGAGACCAACCACCACTATAACCAGGCTTAGAGGCAATACCCCCTCTCCACCCAGAAGGTCGTCCTCCAAAGGGCTGCGCCCTACCAGTCCTCTGACAACCACCAATTTGGTATTGCATGCCAAAACAGTCAACCGAGCGGCACCAGTGGTTATAAATGGCGGCACTGCGACCAGTTCTTCTTCCTCCTCATCTACTCAACTGTGTGATTCGCGGAGCAATGGAGCACCCATCAAGGGTTTTAATTGGCGAGAAAAGTATGGGGTCTGCCCGAATACTAATTGCTCTGCTGTTTACAACACTATTGCTGCCTACAGAGAGAGATTCAAGAAAGAGTTTAACACTTTCAACAAAGGCATTTGGAACCATTTGATGAACAACTTGCAGGTTGGTTTGCAAGTTATAAAAAGTCCAATTTGAGAAATACCAGCACCAACTACTCCTCTCCCACCGCATAATTTCCGATACTTTTTCCTGTTTTTTCCACAAAAAGTATCGCTCAAGCAAGAAAATAACTAGTTTACATTTTTTAGAATGACGAGACTTTTGCATGGAAGATGAGAATAAGAAAAGAGCTGAACAATGCTTTGTGTGAGGTAAAAAATGTGGTGCTAAAGCTACGGTCACGCAATGACGACTGCAGCGTGTGGCTGTGGCTGCATAGGGTGGTCACAATGCAACTCACACATCCCAAGCCACACGTGCAGCCGCAGTCGCCATTGTGACCGTAGCTTACGGGAACTGTTTTTGTAAAAAATACGACGTTTTAGGTCAATCCGGAGTGTCTGCTAATCGCTGTTGGATCAACGATTAATGGGTGTGGAGCTTACAATTGTGACATGGACTTGTGCCTGTGTCTTCCTTGTCCACTCCGAAAGTTTGAGACGGAGAGAAGGTCTATTAATTTTGGCTTGCTTCAATGACTTTGGATAAAGTGTTCATTTTAGTTATGCACTCAGTCATCTGAAGAGATTCAAGAAGCGGTTGATGCGCTTGCAGGTGGTCAAACGAGTGGAGTATATCCCAGCCAAGGTTTGTCGATTGCCGATTTGTTGTTCCTACACATTCTTTTAGGTTCCAATCCTCAAGTTGTGGTTCAACCAGCCCTACGAACAATTGGAAGTGGACTTGAATGTGAACAATATGCCGGGCATCTTCAACTCTTATCTTTTGCATTACTACTCAAGGCATACTGCATCTCAATCCAATCCAAAATTCATTCCTTTCCTTACAGAATAGACGACAAGTTCCCAGCTTTATGTCTTTTAGTCAAACATTGGGCGAAACGAGCAGATATAAATGAAGCTTCTCAAGGAACTTTTAACAGGTGGGCTCCAACCAATTTCCTCACTCTTTTCACTATGTTCCATTTGCAGCTACTCATTAATCCTGATGGTGCTTCACTTTCTGCAAGTGGCTTGCGATCCGCCTATCCTGCCCAACTTGCAGATGCTATATCCCAACTTTTTCTCTACAAACTTGGCTTTAGACGAAATAAAGATTTTTGCAGAGTTGCCAACTCCTCTTCCAGGTAGTAGGCAGTATTTTCCATTCTAACACTTAACCATATGTCAATACTAGTCCAGGCTTTGGTGGCTTATCGGTTTAGGCGCTTCTCTGCAGATCCAAAGGGAGCGGCATCAAATATCCCCTCCATTCCCCATTTTTCATCAACTTCACGTGCCAACCGGCCGCTGCCGCTCGCGACATAGCTTGATGAAAAATGTAGAATGGAGGGGATTTTCGATGCCACTCCCTTTGGATTCACAGGGAAGTGCCTTAACCGATAGGCGACCGAAGCCCAGACTGGGAAGTTGAAGAAAGCTAGGCATGTTCAATTGCAAGGAGTCGCAATAATAGATATTACTGGGGGGGGGGGGGTTCTTAAACTTTCTTAAATCAAGGCTCCATTTTCCTCTCTATTCTATTTTTAAAATTCAATTTCAGAGGCTCCACGCAACACGAAATCTGTGGGAGAACTGTTGATTGCCTTC
Organism: Subanguina moxae; assembly: GCA_000981365.1. Lineage (NCBI taxonomy): Eukaryota > Metazoa > Nematoda > Chromadorea > Rhabditida > Anguinidae > Subanguina > Subanguina moxae. Next base: position 9,685 of record BBSZ01009763.1, read on the forward strand.
TTCGACTACTATGTCAACTTCGACTATGAAAATGTGGCAATCTCTATTGCTAGAGGCAAAACTTTTCCTAGGTGACCAGTAATTTCTTATTTCTTTTGAAAAAGTTGACTGATTTTTGTGTGCTTTAGATCAGAATTGCCACGAAACACGGATCGCTTCAAGGTGTTCATCGAAGAGCCATTCGACTTCCAGAATACAGCCAGATGGTCAGTTTAAGGGAGTATGCATTCCTTCATCTAACATTTTATTTTACAGTGTGACGGGAAACGATGAGTGGGAATTGATCACTGAAGCATTTGTGGAAGCAAGGAATGCTTTTTTGAACCCCAACTATCCTTGTCCTCCTACTTTGCAATTGTTAAAGATACCACCAGTGTTTTGAGAAACTGAAATATTTTTATCAAATGATATGATTAACATAGCCTATTATTATTTTTGTTTGCGAGTGTTTATAAAGAAAATTGTTGGTAACTAGAAGAAATGTTGCCACCTGGTCCCACAATCGTCTTTCTACACTTACAGCAATTCCAAAATATTTATACCCAAATTTAGTGCAAAAGACCATAGTAACCCGATCGAAGTATATTCACAACCCTCATCTATATACACACCGTTTTTATCTAAAATAGCACCCTCTCTCCCTCCTGGTTCTAAATCGTGTTCTTGGCATTGTGTTTTTGACCCGATTTTTCAAAGGACTCAGGCAAGTCGCCACTTTAAAATAATAAGCTATAATTTGCATAGAAACTTGCCTGAGAGTGATGTGAACAATATGGGTCAAAATATAAAATGTAAAGAATAGGACTATGAATTAGAGAGGAGAGAGGGGGCCATTTTAGAAGAAATACGATAGACACTAATCCACAAAAAAAGAGTCAGGATTGGATGTCCTGCACAGGCTCGGACCCATTCAGCATGGTGTAGGCTTGTACGTCTTGGAGCAAGTCCACTTGGGTTCTTCTCTTAGGGCTGGTTTGCGACCTGGCTGGTGTATTATCTTTGCCTGTTTCTGAGCATTCGGATTGGCCCGCGGGTGGATTGTTTACTCGCTCTTCTACTGCAATGTTTGAAAACTATGAAAAGTTATGCTTGTAGAAGGGAAACCAACCCTCTGGAATGGGCGGAGGAGGCAAGGATTGCTCCCTTTTCTGTCTATTGGCACTAAAGTCAACCATGGACTGGCAACGTCGAGGGGTGTTTTCTGGCACTGGAGAGTTTTGGATGGAGGGGTCATTGGATTCGGACGGCTCATTGCGACTTCGTTGGCGATGCCTTAGAGAAGAGACGGGCTCATCGTAAACAGTAAACACTTTGGAAGGAGCACACGTGGCTTGAGTTAGCACATCTGAAAATAATGGGTTGTAAAATGCACGCTTCGTATGCATTTTATCGCCTTATTGTCCGCAGTTTTGTGGAAGAAATGTTGATCCTTACACACCGATCGAAAGCTAATAGTACTTACTAACAGTACTTTATAAAATTCTCATCGTGTCTTTAACAACAAATCTGTACCATTTTGGCAAATAAATAGAGTAATTTTTTTGTCTCAGCAAAAAGTCTCACCGGAAAAATCGATCAAACTCAGTCTAGGTGATCCAGGTGCACTCTTGCTTTTGGCACTCAATATTCTGATGCGATACGACTTCTGCTCCGCTATCGACAACAAATTTCTGTAGTTCATAATCTGATCAACAGCTCTTCTATGCAAAAAGACTCCAGTCAGTACTTTGATGGAGAATAGCAAGCACCAGACCAGCACTAAAAGGTTAACATTCTAGTACAAGACATAATTTAACGGCTGGCAAAACCCACAAAAGACAACCACATAGAAGTTGGCATTAAAGTCGATGGATTGGCGGATCACTTGTATCAACATAATAGATATAGGAATGGGTATGAAACCCATGCGGCGAGACACTTGGTCGGAGAAGTCGCTGAAAGCCACCTTCTCATGGCTGCGCACCACATCGAAAGCCAGAGTGATGGTAAAATCTGTAGATTAAAACCAACTTGTTGTGATGATAATATTGTTGAAGAGATAACCTTTGTAGACATCTGCACTGATCTCATTAAATTTTGTGATGAAAGCATGCTTGAGCCAGTCCACCAGCACTTCTGCAAACACAACCATTGCCTAAAAGTGGTGATTGGATTGATTGAACAGTTTGTATTTTCTTTACCAAATCCGGCAGCATTTCGTTGAAAGTGTCGACATTCCAATTGACGCCAGTCATATTCCTCAGCACTACCACCACAAGCAGAATGACTGTGTGGAAGCGTTCTCGAACATCACTGAAAAGAAGAAATTGTTTAACTTAGGTGTCGACACAACTACGGTTGAGTTCTTATGTAACGGCAGCATGGACCGGTCGCGATTCTCAATTGTGGCAATTTTTTTCTTGGCGCATGGGTGTTTCATATTTTGTGACATTGCGCTGATTCAAAAAATAATAATTCTCTAGTTTTACCTGCAAGACATTTGGAAGAGATTAGGTTTGGCAAACTTTTTGAACACCGATCCTTTCAATTCCACAAAGTTGTTGGACATCATGATGGTCAGCAAAGATTGGTTGTGAGAGTTGAAGGCGACATTTAAGGTGGTTGCCTAAAGCTTTTTATTTGTCCTCTTCTTATTATTGCACCGCTAGATTCCTCTGCAAATCCAACCTGCAGGAGAATAATGAAGGTGTGTAGAATAGCATAGACTATGGCTACTAGAAGATGGGCAATTGTTTTGAACAGTTTGTTTGTGCCCCCCTTCTCTGATGCCGTCCATCTAGAATGTCGCAAGTGGGTAAACCGCCAATAGTTCTACGAAAAATTAGCTTACAGTAAAGCATCCAGAATATCCTTGAAAAAAATATATTTTTTATACTTTTACACTTGTCCGCACCTAGCTAAACTCAAGTTGAGCTTTGAGTAAGAGTTTGAGTTTTGGAACACTGGTTGAGAAACACTTTACCTGTACACCCAGCACTGGATTTATGCAGTTGGTACCAAAATCTAGGTGAAGAAGGGTATACTCTAGGTCTTGGCTAACATACGCTGGCCTTCCATAAGCCTAAGGCTTAGTTGTATGCCTAGGTGTAGTTCCTAGCTTCTAAAAATACCTAAAAAACCAACCGGCTAAGTCTTAAGAGGGTATTTGGTCGCTTTATGGCCGAAGACATCAAGCAGACTCATGGCTGCAAGAGAGGGAGAGGGTACAGTACATCGCGTCTATATGCGTCTGTATACATCCCTCGCATCTCCAAGCCATCTAAAAAATGTGTCTGGTCTGTGAGGGCCAAGCTAAATCTAGTGTTGGGTGTATAGGTAAACATAGCCCCTGCTTGGATACCCCCTCGGCACACTCTTTTTCTTGAGACTTTTGCTCATTAACAAAAACTTTGTACCTGTCCAAAACTGCTGAGCAACTTGTCCACTACTTCCAACATGTTGTACCCAATATATAATTTTATAACACTTTGGCCGCGAACCTGGATTGAAGCAAACTACCATTTAGACATAAATAAGAGTCAGTTGTGCTAACCAAATGGTAGAGAACAGACACATCAAACACTTTTGTGTACTGATCCAGAAACTGGAGCAGCCAAGAGGAAGACAAAATTATAAGCACTTTTAAAATGTCAGAAGTATCTGCTGCTGTCCAGTCCTTTATCCTCGCAACACACCCAAAGAAGTTCATCTGAAAATCGGTTAGCAATTTCAACTTGAAGACTGGGAAGCATGGTGCGGCAAGGGAGTTGCCCCATTTCAGACAGCCATAACTTTTTTTTCTCAAGTTTTGAAATTTTAGACTTGTTCGCGTAGTACGTCAAACAAGAGCGGCGTTCAAGGCGAGTAGAATGCAAAACTTGTTTTTCAATATTCGGTCTCGGCCGTTTGAATTATGGCTGTTTGAAATCGGGGTAATTTTTTGCCGTAGCCCGTAAAAAAATTACGAAAATTCTAATTGGCAGAAAGGTGAAGACATGACAAAAGGCATCAAGACACTGCAGAACCCCGTAGAAAAAAAACTTCTCCAGCTCAAAAAAGACGCGCACAAATGCATACACCTGCAGACATTGTTTATTCAAAAGAAAGGTGAAAAACACAAACTTTTCTGCGCTTTTCTTTGTATCTACATCTTTCCTCTTGTAGGGAATAGCCTCTGGAAAAAAAGACAAATTACTAGAAATGCTGAAAAGTACTCAGTGTGGGTACGTGCACACGTCAGAACCCTAGTTAACTTGACTAACCTAGTCAACTCCATCCACACAAACTCGAATACGCCCAACTTTTTGGGTTTGAGCAGACCATCCTCCTTGCTCTCCTTAGTGGTAGCCAGAGTGCCAGCCCTATCGTTTCCTTCTCCCTCACTGCCGGCAGAGTGGCACCTCAACAACAACTTCTCATTTTCTCGATCTCCGCCCAAAATAATGTTGAGACGTTCGTTTAGCTGTACACTACTCTTCTTGGGTTCACTACTATCACCCGTCTCCAGCTTCATTGTCCTTCTCTTGCTGGCTGGGGGAGGGGACTGAGAGTCTTCCAATTCACTGCCCATCTCTCCCAATTGATTGCTGGCTGATGGTATAGGACCTGGGGAACTAGTAGACAGTGGACCTAGCCTCCGACGTCTGAAAACAAAATAAATCAAAACTAGCAAAAATATAACCCTATACCTAATCTACAAAGGGTATTGTACACGGTATAATATCAAGGTATTTTGACAAACCTTCTCAAGATGTTGCCTTTGCCAGTGTTTTTGAAAGAAGACGGGATCATGCCATTATTTTGGAATGTGTTACAAGCATCAACTCCAGTTGGATGGGCTGTGTTGGGCTGGTTTAAATCGTTTACCATGCTTTCTCGATATGAAAGCACTTATATGCTAGAGGTTGAGTTTGAACTAAAAGTTTTTTAAATTAGATAGAATGAGTATTGTGGGAAATGGGGAGGTGCAAGAGAAATATTGGTATAGTCTACCGTACTTATTTCAACAGAAGGGTGATCTCTACAATCGAGTCCCTTCATAGTATATCTCGACCATGGTATGCACCTGAGGTGGTCGTGAGAACGTATACGATATTTTACTCTAATTATACAGTCATCTCGAATTACACACCTTCTCCACCTAGACTTTTTTTTTAGTTGGCAATCTTTGGACTTTTTTAATGGAGATTTGGTGTCATTTTTGACTAATTCTTGGAGGCCTAGAGTTGAACAAAATGAAGGCATTACAATAATTAAAATTAAAGCTGCAGAAAATGCAAGCGCATTCAAAAATGACCATTTGGCTTTAGGTGGGCTACCCTCGAAATAGATTTTATGTATGAAAATTAGCCAAAAAAACAAAAACATCGAGATCTGATAAGAAAAAATATTATCTAGATGTAGTATCAATCATGAAGCAGGTAGAAAGGAAGGACATGGTGTTGGGTAAAAAGAAGAAGAGCACACATTGCCAATGTAGTTTTTATTTCAAATATCAATTTTTCTATTATTTTTTTCACTTTTAACACCTTTTCCAAAATGAGACCTGGGTCAAAACAGTTGTTATTCCAAAGCTTTTTGTTCTGTTCAATCATACTAGCTGTCAACCTCACAAATGGCCAGACAAAAAAGAAAGAGGCCAAATTCAGAATGGAAAAGATCAATTATGTCTGGGACAAGGCTGTTGCTCAACTCATTTCTCAGAAGGGAGAGTCATCCCCCAACAGATTGGACAAACTTCAGGTAAATTCATATCACTTTTGTAAACAATTTATAAAAAAAAAGACTCAGAAAGACTTGGCCACCTTCGACAGCCTGTATTTGAGTCTAAAGCAAGACGGTCAGCACATGAAGGCAGCAGAAAAAGGTTTGGATGAAGTTGATGCTAAATTGGAGGCATTATTGAAGAGATATGATCTGGAAGATACCATATATGCTTTTAGAATGGTGAGCTAGTTGGCCTGGGCGTACCCCCCTGGGCGTTTACCTTAAGAAAATTGTGAAAAAACAATTTTGTGAAATCTTCTGGAATAATTGGTTCACCAGTCTGTGAATTGATTGCATGCCTTATGGTGTGGGTGCGCTGTGAAGGGAGTCCACTGTACTAGAAATTTTAGAAATACAAGTACGACTCCGAAAAGATGAGAGAGCTTTCCCAAGCGTCATCCAGTGCACAACATGGCACTTTCAAAGATCCCAGGCTACTAAAAATGTGGGATACAATCAAATCGGACAAAGGCTTTTCGTTGGCTGAAATAGATGGTAGATATAGTGCCTTAATCCATTTTCAACTTATTTTAACAACTGGTTTTAGATTTTTATTATAAGCTTCGAGAACATGAGCAGAGGCTTAACGACTATAATCAGTTGCTAAAGCAAATTTCTGCTTATGAGCAAGAGCATAATCACATACTTAAAGAGGATCACGAAGAAGAGCAAAATGAAAACTACCAGCAGCAATTGCTGGCTGTAAAACAAGCTAACCAAGCATTGGAGAACAATTTGCAAAAGATGCAACAAAGATTGAACCAGATTAAGGAAAACCCTTTCAAAAATACGAAGGTGCGCAGCCTTTGGGACAAGGTGAGTGAAACACGCATTTCAAAACGTTAATCCAACGCTATTCGGATATAATGGTACAACGCGGGGCACCACATTTTCTCTGAATAACACCTCCCTCCCCACTCTGCAATAAATCTTGATCTATAGAAAATCTGTAGAAAAAATACAATAAGTCAACACGAACTGAAGCAAACAATTTTATTCACCTCTATCTCGTAATAACAATGAAGCCCAAAAATAGCATAAGTCAAGATTTAAGGTCACATTTGGGCATATAAGCAACGATGTTTCTGAGGGCTACACCAGCTCAATAGCCGTTGTCAGTCAAGTAAGTAGCCAATTTCTCCACAGCTGTACGAGCCTCACTTCCAGCAGCGCCCTCACCGTTGAACACAGCGATAAGAATAGCTAAAAAATTGAGTGTTGGGAACTAAAAGTAATGATGAATGAAATAGTTACCAGACATAGTTTTGACAGCGAAGAAACCGTTCTTGTCTTTCTTGCCGAAGATGAGATTTTCTTCGGTCCTCGGGACTGAAATTAAGCTGCGATTAAGATACGAAAAAAGAGACATTTCGCTCACCAATGTAGTGAGTACCTTCTAGATCAGCACCAACCTGGAATTTAAGGTACTGTCTAAGGAAAATAATGTGTAACAAACTTTACCGTTGGAACAGAAGCCAAGTCGTTGAAGAGAGAGCAAAGCGTTTTCAATTCGGCCTCAGTCGCCTAAAAAAATTTTCATCGAAAGTAACCAAAGAACCGCTCTACGAAAGCAACGATGCATTTACTTTAAACTGATTGTCGCCTCCAGTGCAAGCCCAAACAGAACCGTCTGAGGAACCAATGATTGCTTAAACAATTCAGAATAATAGAACTTCAGTATATTCATCTCAATCTCAACTAACCGGCTCTTTTGATCCCCTCGCTGCTCTCTGTCAAAGTATCTGAGGAAGAAAATACATGAGAGTCGCAACTAGTTAACATTGTGAATTACCAACCGATATAAGCGCTCCAGCCAGACATTTTTTAGCGTATTCAAGAGCAAAACTAAAACATGGATGATTCTTAAATGATGAGTAAAAACGACTATAGTGATGCATTCTAACATTCTAAGCGGTTCTTATGCTATGAATAAAAGTTTTCAGCAAAATAAGAATGACACACTAATTTTTGATTACCCAGTACCATTTTTAAAAATTTGGTGTTACTTTCAGTTTAAAAAACCTTTTTTTGAGAGTAAGAGATGCACGCACAGGCTTATCTGTGAGATGAATCCGAACAAGATTCTTTTGCACAAATATGTCTAAAGTGTTGATAAACTAACATCTAAACACGTTATAGAGTAAAGCTGAATTATTTTTTATTTATTTTAAGGCCGTGAAGAACAGCAATCTAATTCCCAACGAGTTGGATGCTATAAAGTCCGAACTGCGTCACTATGAAAGGCAACTGGAGAAAATCGACTTTCACAAGGAGCACATAGGAGAGGCTGAAGAATTTTCCAGAGGCGTAGGCAAAGAAGAGCCAAATGTACATACCGAGGAATTGCACAGCTACCAAGAAAAAATGGCAAGAAAGATCAAGAAATTGGAGCACTATTTAGACGAGAAGCTGTCTATTGCTCATAGTGAACTTTGAAAAATGGACTTCTACTGTTTGTGGTTTTGGTGTCCTTCATTCGCTCATTATGTTTCTTCGCTTAATTTATTTATTATATTCTTTTGTCATTTGTGATGCTATTTGGACACACTTGTGCCTTCTCGTCGGAGCTAAATCTCTCATTTCATTAACCTTTTTTATTATACGATAAAAAAAGTAATATAATTACATATCATGTTTGAGGGCGGGCTATAATGTAATAACAAATGTACAAGCTCGGCTACAAATTGTCATGTACTTGGACAGATATATATGTGTATCTTATAATCTCTATCAGACTCCACTCTCCGGTAGAACTTTTCCTCCCTAATAAAAACCTAGGACTAGCGGGAATGAGCACGCTCTTTTAAACAACCGAAAGCCTTTTCACATGGTTTTTGAGCAGCCAGTGAAAGATAAGAGACTTTTTTTGTATAGAAAGGAATGACTGTCTTAATCCCTCCTGTGGCTTTTAGAAAAAAAGGTTAGCTACCAAATTTGGAGGTCTGTAACAAAATTAAAAGCCGATTCAATTACTAAATTAAACAAAAACAAAAAGCAGTATAAACATGTTTTTAGAGTTAAAAGCAAAATTTGTTTGGTAGCTTTTCGAAAGGAACAGAGTAAGTAGCAAATCCTATGGATAAAGGTTAACAGACGAATCCATAATAATTGTGGAAAAAAGTACAAAAAGAGTCCAACTCAATAAATCCCTGAGACAACAAGTATCTTGTTAGTAGTTTTATAGGAATATTTATGGGAAAAACGTGGCTTACACAACAAATGAAAGCGTATTATCATATTTCCTCTAATAAGCCCCCCCCCCCTTGATTCAAAATCGTGTCTTTGGCATTTGTGCTTTTTTGAATCAGGGAGGAGGGCGTTTATTAGAGGAAATACGGTAAGCAACATGGGCAATAGAATTGCAAGAGAACAACATACATAAATGAGGTTAAGTAGCAAATGTTAACAAGCGAATCTTGGGAGAGTCATTGTTACTGGTTACGGGGGGCTATCTCCTTCTGCCCATGTTGTTAGGATTTTGGTTGGGACTCCACTGCGAGGGTGGATTGTTGGGATTGAAATTGGGTGGGAATTGCTGGTCAGATACTCGTTGCTGACCATTGCCCAAATATCTAGCTGGTGGAACTTGTGCCGATAAATCCCCTCCAGTGGGCGAAAAGGCTGCCTGAAATTTTTCATGATTAGGGTTGGCAAACGACTAGTAGCCAAGCCTGGTCATGAGGTATTTTGGAAAACACAAGTTAGGTATTTTTCTAATTATATCTAGTCATTATCAGGGTCGTTAGTATAGACAGGAAGAGACATTCCAACGAGGCTTGGAAACAGGAATTTCGACCAAAATTTGGACCATGAACCAAGGGAAATGATCGGGAAGGAGACGTCGGCACAAAACTTTTGATCAAAATTTGACCCCAGCAGAACCGGCACCCCGGGGGCTCGTCCCTTCCTGTTTCTGTCTCTGGTTGTTAGTGCAGTCTAGGCAGACATGATTGTTAAGCGGTAAAGTGAATCAATTGAATAGTAAAGTGAATCAATTGAATGGCATATTTGGAGCAGTATTATTGCCAGCACTATTCACCTGCTGTTGTTGGCCTCCATAGTAGGGTGGATTGGCCTGTCCAATCACAAACTGGCCATCTCCAAAGCCATTTCTGTTTCCATTGTGAGAAGCAAATTGAGCTGCTTGTTGTTGGTCATCATCTCCTCTATTGGCATTCATGAGTAGTTGGGAGAGGGAAGGTGCAGAAGAGCCGCTGCTGCTACTGTCCTGCATTCCACTCAATCCGGTGTTTGGATTCATCCTACTACTGCTACTACTCTCTTGAGTGTTGTAGACTGGTCCCACGTTGGGCTGTGGGTTGGTATTGGAGGCGGTGAATTGGCCGTATGGACGGATGTCAGAGCCCAGTTGAGGGGGTGAAAACTGAGACGCTACCATGGGGGATGGTTGTTGCGACTGACTCTGACCAGTGTTGCTCCATTGATTGTTGTTGTTGTAGTTGGCCTGTTGGTTGGGATAGAGACTGGAACCGTAAGGTATATTTTGTTGATAGGCATAATTGCGCTGGTTGTTATTTGGTTGAGAAGGCCCAAAACTGGCTGGTCGCTGTTGATATTCTTGGTTGTTATTGTTCGAGTTGGGGTTGTTGAAGAGTTCCTGCTGGAACTGATTGGCATTGTTACGAATGGTCTGGTAGGCGTCTGACGTGAAATTGGCTACTTGCTCTGCAACAAAAAAAGCCTTGGTGCGTCATCAAACTAGTTTTTTTACGTCGAGAAACAGTCAAATTTTATATAATTTTTTGAACAACAATTTGTTACTTACGAGGCACTTGCTGGAGAGATATCCACTTGGACTCAACCTGCTCGCCCACCTTCTGCAGGGTGGGACTGTTGCCAACAGCCTGTCCTAACTGATTGACTCTTTGATTGATGAAACTGCCAATAGCTCCACCCACACTTCCACCACCTATTCCACCTCCTCCATTCCCTCCTCTGCCGCCCATCTGCGGCTGCTGGTTCTGCATCTGATAATAGGCTTCAAAGTCTTGCTGATTCTAAAAAACGAGAGATTCTTGTTGGAACATAGCCAGTTTTTGTATTTATCTACCTGCTGAGTGCTGTAGGACTGGGCAAAACTTCTCCACTCAGGAACAAACAAGTAGAAGCAATTGCGGCGGACAATATTGAGGAAGGTCTCGTCCCGGATGTAGTCCTTCTCAATGCCATATTCAGGCAGACAAAAGTCGTAGCACTCGGTGCACTTCATTGGTTTTTGGTTGGTGTTAACTCTGGTCAGCTCTATCCACCGAGCACCTCTACATTCCGCCACTTCCGGTTGGAAGAGTCGAGTGGAGGGGGTGTTTGGAGACAAGGGAGATGGGATATAGTTCCAAGACTCTTGCCAGCCAAGTTGCTGCGTTGTTTTCTAGAATTTTAAAGTCAAATACTTTTCCTTGCAATCGCCCTGGCCTGCCACGAGCATAAGCTTTAGTTGTATGTCTAAGTGCATCTGGGGTCAAAAAATACCATTAATTTTCGATTTCCCAAAAACTGGCTTTCTATGACAAAAAGGGTGGGAAAATAGCTTTCTTATCGTTTAGAAATACTTAAGAGGGGCTAAAACAACAGGGTAGGAGCAAGGCAAAAAAGTATGGGGAGGGGTTGGGGCTAAATAAATGCCACAAATAACTAACCCCAGCTGAGTTCTTAGCAGCCCTTTGCAAGGTGATCTGATCGGGTATGTTCTGTCTGTCTAAATCAATCACAAAGCACACCAGATTACGACCACCACTCCTCAGAGACGAGTCCACAATGGCCACTTTGTTGGTCTTGAAGTCGAGCACTGATATAAAGTTGCTTTTGAAGGGCACTAAAACAATACTTTTTTTTTTCAGAAGATCAATCAGCCATAAGCTGGATCGCTTTTTTGTCGTTGATCTAAGAAACCAAAAACCCACTATTGCCAGCCAAATCGAAGCGAATCTGTTCACTAGCTACATCCATTTGCAGCATGTTGGGAGTGTGTTGGCCTTGTCTCAACATATCCGGTGCCAACCACGAAAATTTCAAATGTTTGGGCAATATTAATGCTGTTGTGAGCACATAGGACAAAATAAGTGCAGCAATAGCGAAGAGAGTGACAGCCAAGCAACACAACTTGGTGGCTGGACGCTTCCAGCACCGCCTCAACTCCTCCATCCTGTTCCTTTTGGGCCTGTTGTGTTTGGTGGAGGAGGATGTTCTAGAGCCAGCTGCTGTGGTTGCACTTAGCTGTCTGGGACTGCTCACTCTTTCTGCTGGTAAGGGAGCTCCAGGGTATGGCTGTTGGATGTGGGTCGACAATTGCTGGGATTGATAAGGCACTGACTCGTTCGGGAACTTGTAGTAAGAGCCACCATTTGACTACAAAAAGTGTGATTTAAGTTTCCTTTCCACATATAACGTGGTCCAATCACTATATTGAACAGGTATCATTTTTTTGCCTGGTTTTGACTCTTCTGATGCCCTGGTTTCATCTGATGTGCAATGTCGAAAACACGATTTTTGCTTGGCCATCTTAGGGTTAGGATTGGGTCGGAATATAAACCACAGGAGAACCAAGCATTGCGCATTCAACATTGTACACCAGGTGATATCAGGAAAAACAGCCACGTCTATCCACCGTATAAGCACTCACCACCGCCAAAAAATCGGAGACAACTCCACTTGAGGCCAAACTGGTTTGTCTGGATGCCTCCTGGCCTCCTCTAACGGCTCCTCCCATTGGTGAGCTTATCATCTTGTTGTAATTTGCCTGATTCACATAGACCGCTGAGCCATTCAGACTATGTGGGCTCAGAATTGTCTTGAAAAAGAATGTTTTTTTAACAAAAAATAAATAAAAAAGCCAACCTTTTGAGGAAGGGATTTGGTTGTGCCGTGGTAATTGCTAGAAGCAGCTGAAGTGGGTGACCCACTCTTGGAGAATATCTGTGTGTCCTTGCTCATATTCTCCTGTGCAATCAGACTGGACCAGCTGGAGCGTCGTTTGCCTATGAACTGGGGCAGCTTGTTGGCAGACCCTTGCTGCTGTTGCTGTCTTTGAGGATTGGAATTGTATGAGGAGGAATCGGAGGAAGACCACAAATTGGTGTCCTCTTCTTCTTGAACCGAGGAATAGGATCTATAGGGTGGAGGAGCCCCTGCGAACAAATTGTTGGACATGAGGACTGGCTACTTTTGTATAGTTTGTTTAATAATTGGTAGAGCAAAGGCTTGAGTCTATCAAAAACCAACCTGATAAATGGGGAAACCCTTTAGAAGACCATGCACCTTCTTTTGGCTCCAAATCCAAGGTGGGGAATGCCTTTTTCATCCACTGGCACTGCCTTTACAAACCCTTTGGATGAGAATAAAATTTATGAGCAGCGCACAATACAATAAATTGGTTTGATTAACAAAATTTCCATCCGTTTGTTTTGAAGCCTAAAAACTTTTATTCATTCCTATATATACCTATATATATCAGTAATTTGGTGGGGATTTCAATTTGAGCCTTTTCTAATAACTATTTGACCATTTTCTGAATAAAACCAAATAAAAATGTTAAAGAATAAAGCTGCACGCGAAATATTCAACCCTAAAACACGTGATTATAAATTTAATACGTGACATCAAAATTTTTCATCTCTTGTTTGACATTTCTTCTCTCTTTGGAGCATAAAAATCATGCGTCAAAAAGTTGTTCGCCTGTTTTGCTGGGAAAGGGAGTTGTAACGGAGAAGTGGAGGATCCTCTTCAAACTCATTATGGATGAAGAGGAGGCAAACCAAAAAACAAGTGGTCTTGCGCACACAATCTTCTGGGGATACACGCAATAGAGAAGATGGTGCAAAAACAATGACGTCTAACTGACCATTTCACAATGGCGAGTTCAACCATAAAAAAGAGAAACTTAACCCACTTTCAGCACTCCAAATTTATGCTCTTCCTGTTTACACTTTTTCTTTTCAAAAAGTCTAGATCAACCAGACGATATAGGAAGAGTCACTAAATTGCATCACTAAAAATGGAGAGCTATTCGGTAAATGATCAGTTGGAGATGGTTTTAAAATGTTTTTTTTTTAACTTTAATACAAATCCCATGGTTTTTGGAAAAATTTTTTATTTTAAGACCCTTAGTGGGCAAAAACACCTCAGGAATCCGAATCTGAAAACAGAATTTCCAAAAGTGGCGTGCTTGTTGAGATATGATCAGAAATAAGAAGGACGAGGTTAAAAACTGAATTCAGACGGCTGACATTGGCCATATCTCAACAACCAAGCCAATTTTGTAAATTCTGCTTGAAAAATACAAATTCCTGAGGACATTTTGTCTACCAAGGTGCCTCAAAACAAACAAAATCAAATAAAGAACCGCTGGGCAGAAGTAGAAATGTAAAAAACCACTCACAAAAAGAGACCCAAACTCTTTTGTCTAAATCAAAGCAAGAAAAGTGACAAAAGAGTAAAAAATGGCCCAAAATATATACAAAAATTGCAGTCTTTAACCTTTCCGCATCCAGACAGTACTGTAAACAACCACCCAGTCTACTTTTCAACCACACAAAAGTGCTTCTATTAAACAGTAGAGAAGATACAGTGATCTGTAGCAAAAAGTGTAGGCATAATGTTGTCTAAATGATGGCTAGCCAGAATGTGTAACTCCAAAAGGGTTTTGACAAGTCATCAACACTTGCCCATGATTGTGATTGTTACCCACTTTTCGCTGAACTGCCTCTACCAAATTTATGTGACACTTGTGTGCATGATGGGAATGGGCAACACTACAGCAAACAGCAACACAGAAGCTAATAGTAAACAAAGGGCTTGATGAATTATTAAACAACAACAACAATACCCTGTGGAGAATAGGCCCTTTGGAAGAGCAGTACTGCCCATCTTTTTTTTTTGGTGTTGCTCACACAGCCGATAGCAGATCTTTATCTAAAAATTGTTTTTGATAGAAAAGGTGGGGAATGTAATACCCTTTTTAGTGAAGAAATGGAAAGTGAAGAGGTGAAAGTCCTCCAGCTTTAGCACAGAAAAGATGTTGTTCTAAAAAGTAATTTTGCGCTCAAGTCCAGTGGTAAAGCTACAGCCTATCATGTTTTTTTTGTGGGGAACTGTGGAGAAGCCGAAGCAATGTAGGCATATGAAAAATATGAAAAAATTTTGACGGGTCATTTTCACAACCCTAAAATTTATGAGCCAGAATTTTCAACCCGTGCAGGTCATATGGACCCAATAATTTTTATAAGGATCAGGAGACAGCCATTGCTGGATAAAAGAGCATATATTGTGACTGAACAGCCATAAATCCGGTCAATCAATGTGGTAGTGCAAATAAACAACAGCAGGTTGGTAATATGCGCACTGTTTGCCAACGGAAGCAAGAGAACACACCTAGCAGGAAGAAAAGAACACCATTTACATGTATCAGGTCACAGAACTGCAAGAAAAACATGTGACTTCGATTTTCAACCTGGAACAATGAGAACCAATTGATTTCTCTGTTTCTCCACAAAAGGTAAGAATAAGAGTTGGTCACGAATGATGTATCATAACGAAAAAATCCTACGAAAACATTCGCATGGCAAGCGCTATCTAATAGTGTATAAAGCGTGGTTTATAAATATTTGGGTAAAAATATTGGAATGCTATATAGCCAACCCTTTAGTGCTAAATAAATGCGGCGAACACCAATCTCCAGCCTTTGTACTCCTACCAAATTTGAATGATTTGCCATTGATCTGTGTTATGTACATGTTTTTATTGCCTCTACCCTACTACCGCCATTTCTTTCTCTTTGTTAATCATTTGCACTGCGGGATACCTTCACACACACAACATATTCAACTCTCCCTTCTCTGCCTTCCCACTTGTGGTCAAGCCCTGCTAAACACTTCTCCTACTAATCCCCCTGCACAAGTGTCAAGCCGGTTGCCCCAGGCAACCCCGGATGGTCATCCACTCTTTTGACCAATAGTACATAGCAACCTGGCCAAGCTTCGCCCTCTCTCTCTTCGCAAGTGCACACACAATCACGAAACAATAATAAATAAATACAAGAGCAGAGTGGAAAATATTAAGATTCGACTTTTTTTTTGGGGGCGGGGGGTGAGGAGCTTTGTATTTATTGAGAAGAGGAGGGGTCTTTTTTATGGGGGAGCAGGGTATAAACGTTGGGGGAGGGGGCATAATAGAATAGTAGCAAAAAATCTTTGAGTTTTCACCCGTATACCCATTCACCTATTGCAGCTTACGTGGATCATAATTTTTCCTGTACCCTATTTCTGGGAGACCGGCCATTTTCCTGAGACTAAGATGGGCAGAGTGCCCGAGTTTATTGATACAAAAGCTTGAAAGATGCTAGGAGATAGAAACAAAAGGGTCAGCACTGCTAAACAATCTCTTTAACTATCTTTTTATTGGAGAATATAAATTGGTTATTGGGTGGTGAACCGGTTTCGTGCTGCTCTTCAATCTATTGCTCTTTTTTTTTTGCTTCTTCTGTCACAAATGAACAATTGAGCAAGAGCTACACGTGAGTTTAGAAGCAATTTGGGACAATAAATCGGCCACTTTTAGGTGGCCAGGCCGCAGGAAATAAAAGAGACGCGAAAATGGTATTTTTCAAAGAAAATGGAGGACTTTTTTTTGTAAAAAGGATGGACTAGATGTTCAACCAAGTGGAAGAGGAAGAAAATATATTTTGCAAACTATCACACTGCTAGGAAATTAATTTAAAGACACACGGGAAGGTCAAAATACTAAGATGATGTGATGGGGAGCGGAACACCAATTGTTTTCATGCTATAGGTAAATCCACTCAAATAATATTAGGTCGTCCGGAAAATTGGCCGCCCAGTTACAAAAGAACAGGGTGGCGCAATTATGTCTCCCAAGTTGATTTTGCTGGACCTAGGACAGATGGCCATGGTTTTTTTCGAACTTCTTGATCCCCGGTATGTATCATTGTATACGCGGCAAATTCAGAATCCTTCAGAATGTGATTTTTTAACTCTACTGGATTATACAAACTCCTTAGGCGACGAGAACTTAGAGTGTATTAGAGTTAAAGATGCACACACAAGCATACCTGAGACATAAATTGCTGAAATAACGAAAATAGAAAAAGGTAACTTAGGACAGATATCAACGCAACAGATCAAGAAGTAGAGAAGAAAACAGCAGGATTAAGAGATTAGCTAAAACATTGTTGAAGTTGTCCACTCAAATGAATGAAATGAATCAAAACAATATGTCAGAAGGACTCGAGTAGTAGCAAGCCATTAAAATTACAATTAAGAGGACAGTAAGCATTACTCCCTCTACCCCAAATCATAATCCACATTCTTTTAGTCCATTCCCAAAAAGCGGATTACCCAAGAGCCAGTCGCAAAGGTCGAGTCCTAGAGCGCAACACACCCACTCTACTATAGTAAAAATACAAACACAACCAGAATAAAACATAAAAGAAGGGAGATGAAGGGGCGCTGACTTGACTGAAACAGCCAGCCAACTGGCCCGGCTTCCGCTAGCCTATTATTACGCAGATATTAACTGTGTGCGCTGTGTCATATAGAGAGGCTCAACCATTCGCTCCCTTTCTGTGACCACTGCCAGGTATTTGGCCTTAGTGACCACTGTTAGAGTAGTATGTTTGCATTGTTAGCGACTGCTGCCTTACAGCCCACTTTGAGAATGTCAAACAGAGAAGGAAAGAGACAGAATTGAAGAGTTGCCAATGAGTTATGTTAAAGGTTAGCCGGCTTCAGGCACACTAAAATGAAGCAACTATCGATTGAGAGCTACTTTATAAACGCATCTATACAGCGGGATGGACACTTTCGCTAAAACCATAAATGTATATTTACCCCAGGCAGTCACTGCTCAACTTTTTAGTAGCCAACTAGACAGTCTAGCCAAAGCAATTGAGGAAAGAGATCTAAATCGTCGCCATAAAGTGCTCTTACTCAAAGAAATGTATATTTTTTAAAAGGGTATCAGAGTTTCCAAAAATGACAATGGCTTGGGTATATAATCCTACACACATAGAGAATGGGCCTTAATCAGAGACAATACGGTATGGCCAACCCTGGAAATAGTGTAACGTACGAGAAAAAGATAGACTACATCGTGTGTTGACTTCATGTTTATTCTCGACAATACAATTGCATCAAGAACAATAATTTTAATAAAGAAATGCTATGTTTTCTACGCATTTGTGGCATCTGGTTTCTTGAAAAAGTTTTCACGGTAGTATCTAAAAAGAATGGGATTTTCTATGCAGTTTATCATATATTTATGGGAGACCTATGGCGGAAAAGCCCTTCATACATGTATTTTTTCTTTTATTAAAACCAAAGTTCCCCTGTAAAAAAAAACGAAACGCCTCTTCATCATCTTTTTCAAAAAAGTTCTCCTAAAACGAGTCTCAAAAAAGAGGGGAAAGAGGCCCCAGAATTTGAGTTTAGCTCGGTGAAGCTGATCTTTTCAAAGTTTACGAACCTTAGCTCTTCAATAGACTCTCGAATGTCATCCAACGCCAAATGGTTGCACTTTTTCTGTGGCACTTGACTTAGTTGCTCATCTGGATACCACCGTTTGATTACCTAAAACAATTAGAGTTGTGGAAACCGGCTAGATTGTTCGAGAAACACCTCTTTTATGGATGAGACATCAATGATGCGGTAGTGCAAATAATCCACCACCTAAACAATTTTGGTCTATCTTTGTGAAAAGTGTACATCAGCAACCTACTCTGGGCATATATTTGGAGAGGAATAGTCTGTCCATAAAAATAGAGTTTCCGGCAAGTGGGCACGTATTCGGCTTGGCGTGAAATTTAAGGAAATTCAGCAGCTAAAACTTTACAGTTAAATTAACATCTGAGTTGAGTGTGCACTTACTTTAGTCTCCACATCTCGTTCCTCCATTGCCTCGTCACTTTTTAGTCGATCCAACAACCCATTTTTCTAAAAGAGCACACTTGTTTTTTTTTAGATAGAAGGTTATCGAAGGTCAGAGCAAATATAGAGAAGAGAGCCAATTTTTTAGCCCAAGGCTGAAAGCCACGACAAAGATCAATTTTTATTTACCATTCCCAACTGTCGAAACACATAATAAAGCCAGTGCACGACGACGACGGCAAAGACAGAGAAATTATTAAACAAGACAAAGCCCACCTTAAAAGTTTCCTTGCACCAATCAGTCATGCCTTCGATGTGCTAAACCAGAATATTTAGAAAACATTATTTCTGTTTACCTCTGGTTTCTGCTTAATCGCAATCGGATCGAACTGCGCAACAAACTAAAAATAGTGATAATGGCAATTATTCTTGCACTAAAATTGGAAATAGTACAGATAGATCAGCCTCCGTGATTATGCAAGCGATTTCCACAAGTCTGTGAGTGTCCACATCCAAGCCAGTCATTTCACAATCCACCCAAACCATTCTATCAGTAGAAGCGAGCCTGTCTTTGGACTGCATTGCACTGCTTTTTAAAAACGCTTTAGTCAAGTTTTTCAAGGCTGAAAACATCCAGTCTGAATATGCCTATTTCTTCTAATAATGCTCTCGCTCTATTAGTGGCCAGCTTTGAAGCAAGGTCGAAAATAAAGTCCCTTGTGTATAATCCACACAGGATTTAGAAAATTACTTATACCTGCATTAATTTAAGGAACTATATATTCAAAGAAGCCGACTGAAAGGGACATTTAAAATTTTGAAAACAGCACAGCTTTAGGCGGTTCTTTAAACTTAAATTTTTATAGTTTTAGAGATCATAAAAAGGTATAGAAGCATTTAGCCGTGTCTCCATCTCTAAAAACAACAATGGAACCCAAGTAATGCTTCATGGCTGACTTTGATCATATCTTTGCAAGCAGACCACTCTTTCATGGAGATTTATATGGAAAAATCTGAACTTCTGAAAAAGAAAAAAATGCGAGGGGGAGTTAAGCGAAAAAAGTACCCTAACTTTTTCAGCAAAGTCTTCAAAGTCTTCAGATTTTCTGCAAATTCTGCAAAGTCTTCAGCTACACTCTACTACGAGTGGTTCTAAACCGAGTGCTTGTGTAGCCTAGATTTCTGCAAAAACTCTGCTTAGGTCTTTTTCTAGTATATATTTTTGCTTTCCTTTTTCATGCTGCCTTATTTATTCACCTTTAAGCAAAAAAACAAGGCTGTGAATATAATGCTGTTTTCCTTTTCCATCTATTTTGCATCTCGATATCGAAAACACCAACAACAGACGGCGGAACAAAAAAAAAACAGGAAAGGAAAATAGGCGAATGACCTTGGATTTGTTTTTTTTTTATGGAACCCACTCTTCTTGCCATAAGACCCATTATTGCACACAGCATTGTGATTATAGGCGCAAAAAGTTGTTTTGTCTATTCTTTGCTTAGATTTTTGGTGGCAGAGTAGAAGTCACGTCATATCCATCATGCTCATAAAACCAGCCTTGTATATATTTGTTTGGTTGGTTCCAAAGTCTTGATTTATAGCTCGTAGGGTGTATAGTGGACAGCGCCCACTCTAGCTAGCCAAGAGAAGCAGAGCTGACTAGCACAGGGGAACACGAAAATGCAGCCTGGTCACATTTCTAAACTTTCTAAAAAAGCTTTTTTACGGCCTAACCAGCCCGTCTGCTGTAATTATATTATCTACCTTCTTTGGGTCCAGTTCTATAGTAAACCAGAGCAATTTTTTATTCTAGCATCAACTTATTAGGTTGTGGGAAAAAATTTGCGGCTTAAAAGTTAGTCTTTTTTTGGTACTAGATGATTGCCCTATGGGTAATGAGTGGCTGCCCTATGGGTAAACTAAAAAGCTCTTTGACTAAAATGCCCTAGTGAAAATACTTTTTGAGCACAAATAAGCCTTAGGCTTAAAGGCAGCGCACATAGCAGTAAACCGGGATAATGCAGGTGGTGCAGAGGGTCACGAAGCTATAGGGTTACAGAGTCCGATAGCTCCAATGGATCCTCGGATTCTAGAAAGTCCACAATGTCCAGTGGGGTCAGAAAGTTTAAGGGGTCTAATAAGTCCATATTTTAACGCGTTTACAATAGTTAAAATATCCAGCTGGTGTATAGATCATTCAAAAGAGCTGGAAAATGTGTGACTAGCCCTGCTGCGAACATATTCCAACAAAACCATTTATTTTAAAAATCTGAATAAGACGTTTTCATCAATTTGTTCCTTTTCCTTGTTAAACTTGTTGCATTGCGCAATCAGGTCGATTTCTTCAAAAAAGAATTGTGTGTTTACAGCGAACACTCAAAAAAGTGGTGTGCTGACCTATTTCTCCATTTTTTTGTTTATCTCCATCCACTTGTGCGTTGATCTGTGGGTCAGGCATTCACCCACAAACTCATAACAAAAAAACATCTCTCAAAAAAATGGCTTGTTGGAAAGAGAGAGAGAGAGAGGGGAACTGTCTTTTCAGCAATCAAGGTACCAAATCCGCTCATTTATGTGCACCAATAAGAGAAGAGCAAAAAGTGAGAGCGTAGTTCATTGATCACACCCTCCTCACACACAACCTTCAATGAGCAAATCACCAACACAACACACATCCAGCAAATGGTCACTCCATCACTGATCACCACACCCTCATTCATTGTCTGTCCAAAAACTTAGTAGTTTAGTTGGCAAAAGTTTCGTCTGTCTACAGTTTTTTGTTCTAAGAGTGCATTTCAGGGCTCTTTGTGACTAAAAATCCCATTTTCAGAGTGATTAGCAAAAGCTGGGTCAAAAACACAATGGCAAGAACACGATTTGGAATCAGGGGTGGGGGTTAACTGGAGCAAAAATAGGGTGTCTAACCTTTGTATTCTCATATTTGAGAATTATGAAACCAGAGGCCAAGCAGGAGTGGTATTATTATGTAGAGGTGACCCCTTTTTTTTCTCTATCTGTCTATCCGACCGTTTCTGCTCTCCCTTTGCTTCCACTACAGATCGTCATCATAGCGAGGGAATTTTCTAGAAGGTTCTTTCTTTTCTCTCTTTCTTTTATTAAGGGTCTGCTCAGGCTCTCCTATATAAACGTAATACTTTTTGCTAGTAGCTGGTCAGATCGACCAACTTCCGCTTTGTAATTTTTTGCAACAGTTTTTATTAGTCGGATCTATGTTTTGGCTTTTTGTGAGCTAAAACCCTCCTTTAACTGTGTCAGATCAGATATCAGATCTTGCACTTTTCCTCAAAACAATTAGAGCCGTACTAAACAATTGTGAAATATTTGTATTCCAACCCAAGAATATATTCTAATTTTTGCTAGACCTCTAACTCAAAAATTTCAAGATTCTAAATTCAAAAACTGTCTGTGACATTGTGTTTTTTACCTATATTTTGTCGGTGGCTCTTAAAGATGTTACATACCAAAATTTAGTTTAGAATCTAGCCTACATTTTGGTATACAACATGCCCAGTAGCAGGCCTGTGTGCCGAAAAAAATTGTCCTCCGCCTTTAAAATATTTTTCCTCCGCCTTTGGCCTCCGGAGGATTCCTCCGGAGGAATCAGCATAGGCCTACTCAAGAGCCACCGACAAAATATAGGTTAAAAACACAATACCACAAACAGATTTTTCTGAATTCAGAGGGTGCTTATTAAAGAAAATAGGGTATTCATACTTCTCTCCGGGAAAAACAAGTTTTTTTTGCCAGCACTTTTCAAAATTAGTCACGGAACTATTTGTTTTCAAAAGCCAAACTGAAATTTGATGCTGTTAAAAAAATGGACAATAACATGCTCACGCTCTCAACCATTAAAGAGCTTGTTTTGGTTCTATAGCTTGCATTCAATGTGTATTAGTGTGCACTTCTGAGAGGTTTGGTTTCCAGTCAAAATTCTCTTGTTCAAGTCCTTGTGAGGTACACAAAAACGTGCATGTTTGTGTAAAGTATTAATTAGTCAACTACCAATTTGTTTTTCTCTTATTTCACAAATGACTAATATGAGCACCAGTTTACAAGCCGGAAGGTCTTTTTGCCTTGGTTCCCTGTTGTTTTAGCTCTTTGTAAGCATTTCTAAAAGGTTAAAAGGATAAAAAAGCTATTTCCCACCTCTTTGTCTGGAAAGACAAGAATGTCTATTCCTTTGCCTTGGTAAACTCATAATTCAGGGAGCTTTACACCCCACAAACCCACTTGTGGGAATAGAAGTAAGCCTTAGGCTTAAGGTAAGCCAGCCTTGGGGCAACAACGTAGACAACCGTATACATGGTACTTTTAAGGGTTAGAAACTACTTAAGAACCTCATTTTGACCTTTCTGATGTTTTTTTACACGAGACATAAGTAAATTTAGTCCTACGCTTTTTCCAGCCAACTTTTGACTCTAGCGGAGTCTATATCTCCATCCGGACTGAACTTAATTTCAGGTCCAACCAAAAAATTTACGGTTGCCTTTAAAGGCCAAACCCTGTTGTTTTTCACTATTGTATTAAGTATAGGCTTAGATCATAGACCTAGCGCTTACTCATGCACACAGTATGTATATACATTGGACCTAGGGTCTAAGCCTAAGGCTTAGTCTGGCTTTAAAAAACTAATGAAAAAATTAAGTGGAACAAAGGCAAAAAAACTTCCCCTATGTATACTAAAGCCAGAATTGCTTAGGAGAGGCTAAAACACAAATTTGAAAAAAAAAATTGGTTGGATGGGAAAGGCTCGAGTGCTGCCCCACTTTCCAGTTAAATTTCAACATATATTTATGACTTTTTGCTGTTATAATTTTGCTTCTAATGGACAAACAAAAATGTCAGCTATATTGAGCAAATAAACAGAGCGCTCAGTCAACAAAAATAGTTTGCAACTCCTCCTCATCCAAATTTTATTCCACCAAAGCTTGAACAACCAACATTTCTTCTTCTTCTTCTTCTCGTTCAAAACACTTTTTTATTATTTAAAATAGCCAGTCTCACAGATTGTGGAAGATGCAATCAGCAAACAAGTAAATTTTTTTGTTCAGACAAACAAGAGCCTATGGATTTTCCTCCTTTTCTTCCACAGTGTGCAGATGGCGGCAAACAGGAACAAAAATTGTGGTTCTCCTAACCACATTTCAACTCTATTTTTTTTTCATTTGTCTGCAGCTTTTTGTGGTGGTAAAGAAAATTTATTGTGCTTCACTCTTTGGCCCACAGAAGTTCTCAAAGAGGTACTCAAAAAAGAAAAACAAGTAGAAAGTATGAGGAGTGGATGAGGACTTTTTTTTTCTCAAAATGCATAGACGTCTGATCTAGTTACATTTCTGTTTATTTAAAAGCATTTTAGTCCTATCCGTAGAGCCTCAAATTGGCGTAGATTTGGGAAATAATACGCGTGTCCCAAGCACAATACAGTAAGCACCAGAAAGTGCTGTCTCATCAGGGTGGAATGTGCGCGCCTGCAACTTCTACTCTTTTTCTTATCGTCTTCTAACTCTGGTCTTTAGGAATCTTCTCTTTTGTTGTGGCTTTCAGCTTTGGGTTGAAAATTCTAGCTCTCTTCTCTGTTCTTGCTATCGTCTTCTAGCTGTGGCCTTCAGGACTCTTCTTTTTTGTTCTGACCTTCAGCTTTGGGCTAAATATAAAACATATGGTTGACAATTGCTGCGTCAATCCAAAATCATCCATTTTTACAATTGAAAAAATAAGGCAATTATTTTTGTTACAGCTTAAGTTATTTTTGCCGACTCTCAATTGGTCCAACCACTGCTATTTTTGTTTAAAAACACCATTAACCTTCTCCAATCCACAGACTTATTGCTTATATATGGTTTTTTGAAAAAATTTGTGAACTTTTTTCTAAGACTCCAGTATTTTGTGAAAACTTTTTTGGCACTACTGTATTAGCCCCTCCCACAAAAAAAGTACTTGGTTTTCTAGGTACATTGACCATATAAGAAGCATTTTTCACCATTTTTAAGGGATGAAGGGCTGTATAGGGAGTGGAAGGCAAGGGTCTACTATATAAGAAGGGCCCACTCAGGTAAAGAGAAGATCTTGAAAATAGCTTCTCTTACGGGTACCTACCGCATAAAGGAGCTCTGTCATGCATGCTATTTTCATGCATCGAAAACCGCTTCTCAAGTGATTTTTCTCTCAGGTAAGTCTGTGTGTGTATCTCAACTCCAAACCCCCGAGACCCCATAGTCTCCGTTAGGGGGCTTGAAAGTTAAAGATGCGTACACAGACTTACTTGCGAGATGAATCCGAGCAAGATTCTGGAGAAATATATGCATTTGATGTCTTTTTACCATTTGTCCAGTGAGAAAAACATGGTAAAAGGGCGAAAAAAAAGTTGTAAAAATAACAAATATTTTTTTGAGCTGCTTTATGTGGTTGTTACTAACAACTTGTTAGCTAGAATAGTGCCCTTTTACGGTCGTAAACATCACAACAATATAACACAACTTATTACGAAAACCCTTTAAAAATGAGCTCCTTACCACATTCTACTACAAAATCAACTGATAAAGACGCGAATAAGCAAACCTCTATACCTTTCCTAAGCTTTTTCACTGATATAATTGTTTTGATCTTGTGGAAGAGCTTTTTATGAGAAAAACAACATGACTTTTGTACTCCATCAGGAACCAATTTTTTTTTGTCTATCATTACTAATAATACAAAAAAGTTTTTCTTTTTCTGCTTTTTCACATAATAACTAATAAGAAAACTAGAATTAATTTTTAAGTGGTAGTCACTTGTATTCCAAAAATTGTTTTCTACATATACGCGGAAAGAGGGTAAAAATTATTCTGATTATTCTTCTAAGTGCTAGTTAAGGAACAAACAAAAAATTTAAGTAAATTTCTTCTTAAAGGCTACACAACTGAATTAAATTACTAAAAAGGCCGTAAACAAATAACTAACTAACAAGCCTGCTATGTTATGGGAAGGATATAACCCAGGGATGCCAGGTCCGCCATATCCACTTCCTTGTTATAATATTCTTATCAGATTGTTCAGTTGTTCAAAAGGTCCCCTCGAATTAAATTTTTACTCGTTTTCGACTTTTCATCATGGTCAATAATGTGCAGAAGCGTCAGCGAGATCGTCTGCTTTTTTTTTTCTTCTAGAAGGACAACAAGATCAGTGGGACTGAGGCGCCTAAGCAGCTGGAGGAAGTTTTTCGAGATAAGGCGCCATCTCAGTGGTGGTATTTGCAATGGTTGAAGCGGTTCAAGAACCTCGAAAAGGACGTGAACTATCTGGAGAATTTTTAATGAGCAAAAAAGCGGTAGGCAGAGCCATTTCGACGAATACAAGCTGCGCAAATGTATCAAAGATCACCATAAAGGAGTTGGCTGCCATCTTCAACTGTTCCGTCGGATCAAAACTGAGTAGGAGATCAAAAACTTTGTCAAGCAATTCTCTGAGTCCAAATCTTTTACCTTCTTTGTCCGAGGATTGGTGGATTTGGTAGAGCGATGGAAGACAGTGATTGAGTACGAAAGAGACTATCCACCGGAGTGACTTGTTGTTGTTGAATTTGTGATTGAATTTGTTGCTAGAAACATCCGAGGGACCTTTTGAACAAATTGATACAAGTACATTCCTTATGTTCCCAAATATTTACAGAAAGTGTTTCATCATGCTTGCTCAACACCCTTTCACAAATGTAAAGCCTTGTGTGTCTTTAAAAGATAAAGAAAACACTTTTGGACAGCAAAAATCGGCTTTTAAACTTCCTGTCTTCCAAATTCCACCAGCATTCTTCTGACCGGCCGCAGTCAGTTGAGTGGCCAGCTTGTCTTCCTTTTGACAACACTGCAGGCTGCTTGCCAATCCAATGTTACTATATAATCAGAGCAAAAAGGCAAAAAATCACGAGTTGTTCAAATTCCTTCTTCTTCTTCTTGTTCAATAAAAGTTGACTAAAAATAGTCCATATTTGTAGTCTGTGCTTGGTGGAGGCAGCCCAAGTTTTGGAGCAGCTGGATCAATTTTTTGCTCATACCTTATTTTATAGCCAATTATTCACTAAGCAGACTGAACTATTCTGACTGCAAACTTTTTTTCTACCTACTTTGCAAAAAATTTTCGGGATTAGCAAACTTATGCTGTGGGCAATTCCCTTCGTCATTTACCTAGTCAAAATTTTGGAACTTGTTTGTTTCAGCGACTTCTTTATACACCTATTCTACGTCCAATGGCATTTCAAAGAGAATTTTTTATATTTTGTTTTTTTATGCAGCTCTTCTTTGTTTCATTTAGCAGGCTTAGCCACTCTGCCCCGCGTGACTATGCTCTCCCCATTAGTAAATGGCCATTCTTCCTTCATTTCCATAATTTGTACGGCTGGCAAATAAGAAAAGTGGTCAAGTGACTAGTAACCACTACTACCCTTAGATGGCCATAGAGCAAGTGTTGAATATGTATAAGAAATATACAGCGCAAGGGATCTTAGATTGGATGCTAAATTGCTTTTTTGTTTTCCATTTGGCATTCAATTAGTAGACGGCCAAAATAAATGTTGGCTGGCGAGGGAGCGGTAGTCAGTAATACAAGCTACAATCACCAAAAATAAAGCTATTTGTGTGGGGAAGTCTTTGCAAATTGCTTTGGCTGCAAAAAATAGCCTTGTGACTACATTTTTCAAAATTTAATTTCAAATTTTCTTAAAACCCTGCTTAGACTCCCGCGCAACATGAATCGCGAGTCACCTTCTAGTCAAAATATCCTGAGGAAGCTGAATCTGAAAGCAGAATTTAAAAAAGTAGCGTGCCTGTCGAGATATGACCAAAAGTTGGACTACCGACATTTAGGAAAAGCGGCTGTCTTATTTGAAGCCATATCTCGGTACCAAGCCACGTTTTTAAATTCTGCTTTCGGATTCAGATTCCTCAGCACTTTTTGACTATTGGGAGGCCTTTCTTTGTAGATATCAACTTGCTAACCAGATTCAACTCATTTCTTCTATTTGCATACCCTTTTTATTGCCTTGTTCACGCTTTTTTGTCTCCATCAAATTTCTTTTATATTAGGAGTGAAAATAGAAATTGCTTTTTCTCACTCCAAGGCTTTGCTCTCACGATTATTATTTTTTTGCGTTAGTACTTCCATTGTGTGCCTTTCAATTTGGAGAGTGGCCATGCGAAAGGCAATAGGAAAAGGAATACCAAGTAGAATGCCAACTAGACAATAGATGTCCAAAATTGGATAAATAGGGAAAGACAGTGTCACATGGCTGTCTCATTCAGCTCCAATTGAAGGGATTATTTGGGATTTATAAATGTTTTCCACACTACTACAGCCAAAATTCCAAGACCTCTAGGAAATTTGATGAAAAAAGCCAGCAGAATAAAGGCGCGAGTATCAATATATCTCATTTATCAGTTTTTCGTAAATTAAGACACCTTAAGGAGTAAAATGTCTTTAGCCCTTACCTTTACTCTTTGCCCTACCCTTCGTCCTACCTATGCTCTTAGCTTTGCACAACACATTCTGCAAGCCATTTTTCTAGGCATTCTTTTCCCCAATGTCAATCTTAGAGAACATTCCATTTATGTAGAAAAACATTTGTTCTAGGTTTCGATCGCTGCTTTGCCTTCAGACATGCCTGCTGCTTTGTCTTCAAAGGCTACTCCTACTCTCACTGTTTCTTCGTCTTCAGCCACTTTTGTCTTTGCTCATGTGTACTTACTGGATTCTGGTGGACTCACAAGCAATGACCCTCGATTAAAGAATGTGTAAAAGACGGCCAATTTCGCTCCATTGTTCACTTAACTGGTGCTTGCATTTATTATACTTTGTCCAATTGCATTACTTCTAGTAAACGTATCTCTTCAAGCCCCGAAACTGAGGAAAATCTCTGATCCATTTTGGTGGTGGAAGCGGAGAAAAGGCAAGAACCGAAAACTCGTATGCAATCATCTTTGATTCTCCTTCTCTCAAAATTGTTTTTTCAACAGCCGACTTTTAAGCAGCTTTGGTGTTTTTTCTTTTTATCTGCTTACATTTACAAAGATTATACTCTGTCGCTCCAAATTTGGAAAGTTAATAGCGACAAAGTGTCAAGCAGGGCCTCACATCTTACGTAAATTTATTGCAGTAATGTCCCACCCACAAATGCAATTGGGTTTGTCCAAAGGCAACAACTCAAATAGGTCTTCACCGGAAGTCGTTACTGCGGATTAGGGATAGGGGGATAAGAGTCTCTGGGGGAGTCTTATTTTAATGGCTGCCCTCGCCTTGTTCATTCCACTTATTTTTCTTCTCTTATAAAAGTTTAGAGAGAGTGGGATTAGCTTTTTTGAAGAGGCACAAATGACTTACGTGAAGTGAGTGCTGTACACTGCATCTTGGGACGTCAATCACAAGTAAATAAATTTTTTGGGACTAAAGTATGGAACAGGCACCCCAGTCAACTCTAGAACCGCACCCAGTCTGTTTTAGAGTTGACTAGGGTGCCTGTTCCAGAGTTGTTCCTTTTTTGGATAAAGCTTATAAATTTGGGCTCTAAATTTGCGCTGTTGTTCAGTACCGAACATTGGGCGTTTGGAGGAGAGGGGTAATGTTTTCCGTTTCAATCATTTTACCAGATAGGGTTTACCTAGGCGGTCCCTGTCTATTCTTGGACTTTTTTTTTTGAAATAATGCTGGGCTGCGCCTTAAAAACAAGTTTTCTGGAAGTTTCACTGGAAGTTTTGAGAGGACGCCATATGCCAACACAGTTTAGCCTCTCTTTTAAAGAACCATACTTGATGAAAAGACGGAAAAATAATTGGCTCTTTCTTCTGGCTCTCTTCTCTGTTTTTGCTGTCGTCTTGTAGCTCTGGCCTTTGCTGATCCTCTCTTTTGTTCTAATTTTCATACTTGGGTATATATTTGAAGCATATAAATTTGAAGCATCACAAAAGAGTATAGTGAGAGACCAAAGAGTATACCGCATGCATCCAAACGTGTGCCATTTCCATCTTTAGCATCCGAAATGGTCCTTTAAACAATGCAGTGGGCAGTTACTCTCCTGTCTACCACTATATTCAGAAAAGTATTTTCTTTAGTCTCCCAATATTTGTGATGCTGTAAAGTTTTTGTAGCACACCAAAGAGTATATTGATAGACGAAAGAGAAAGTATCCTGCTTGCATTCAAACATCCCAATTTGGACTTTCTCAACAATTTATGCTATTTTTAATCAAAAATTCTACACGCAAACTTTCCAAATTCTTTTTTTTGCAATTCTTGCACAAATCCCCAATTCTGCCTCTATTTGGTCCACCTGTGTGTCTGTCACATTTTTCAAAATTCTCCAATCATTTGACTAAATATATATTTTTCTTGTTTTTAACCAGCAAAAATCTTTCTACACCAGTCAAATAAAGCTTTAAATATTCTTTCTCTTTCCACTTCACTTTACGGTCTAAAAAAGCAGACAAATTTCTTACACTCCTATTAGCCAAAAAAAAGTCTTTTAATTTCTATTTCTCATAAATTTTTAATTGAATATTTATATATCCTAGTAGCTCTGAGGATTGAGGGGGGGGGGGGTATATCCTAGTAGCGCCAAATTTCGAGTGTAGTAAAAAGAAAAGTAGTAATAATATCTGTTCAAAAAAAAAATATTTATTTTTCGCAAAAATAGTAGTATATTCCGTTGGAGAAGAAGAAACAAATAATTGTTTTTTCCCCGGCTGTTGCCACTGCTACCCAGGCAAAGTGGGCAAGGTCATGTGGCCTGCCGTCTCCTTTTTCTTGTCTGCAGATGGCACTGCTGTTCATCCAGTAGTAGCAACAACGTCAGCACTGTTCTTTCTTCATCTCTGTCTTCATCTCTCGGTGTTCTAGCCCTCCTCCTCTTTGGCTTCCCAAGAGAATTGGCTGCTACTACTATTGCTTGTTTATGTTTTAGAAGGACAGCTATGGTAGGAAATGTTGCTATGGATTGTTTTTTTCTCCCATTTTTGATAAGACCCGGCAATTATTATATGTGTACTTACGTTACAAGATGAGTTTTGCTCATCTTCTTTCTGAAATTCTTGAGATAATTGATAGTTTCTTGGGAAAAATACTATTTTTTTTATTAAAATAGTACAAAAACATTGAAAAGAGTTTAAAATTTTTTATATTTTTACCCATTTTTACGAGGATTTTTTTTTATGAAAAAAATGTCCTGAGGAATCCGAATCTGAAAGTAGAATCGGTACACTGTATAATAACCTTCCCCAAACGTTTATACCCCTAAAACACCCTGCCCCAAAAGAATAAATACTTCTAAGACCTGTAGGCGAATTGAACTGTAGGCAAATTGAACTGTAAACGCATGGAACTGTAGGCGAATCGAACTATAGGCGAATTGAACTGTAGGCGAATTGAACTGTAAACGCATGGAACTGTAGGCGAATTGAACTGTAAACGAATCGAACTGTAGGCAAATTCAATTGTAGGCGAATTGAACTGTAGGCAAATTGAACTGTAAACGAATCGAACTGTAAGCGAATTCAATTGTAGGCGAATTGAACTGTAGGCGAATTGAACTGTAGGCAAATTGAACTGTAGGTGAATTGAACTGTAAACGAATCGAACTGTAGGCGAATTCAATTGTAGGCGAATTGAACTGTAGGCGAATTCAATTGTAGGCAAATCGAACTGTAGGCGAATCGAACTGTAGGCGAATTGAACTGTAAACGAATCGAACTGTATGCGAATTGAACTGTAAACGAATGGAACTGTAGGCGAATTGAACTGTAGGCGAATTCAATTGTAGGCGAATTGAACTGTAGGCGAATTGAACTGTAGGCAAATTGAACTGTAGGTGAATTGAACTGTAAACGAATTGAACTGTAGGCGAATTGAACTGTAAACGAATTGAACTGTAGGCGAATTGAACTGTAAACGAATCGAACTGTAGGCGAATTCAATTGTAGGCGAATTGAACTGTAGGCGAATTGAACTGTAGGCGAATTGAACTGTAGGCGAATTGAACTGTAGGCGAATTCGATTGTAGGCGAATCGAACTGTAGGCGAATTGAACTGTAGGCGAATTGAACTATAGGCGAATTGAACTGTAGGCAAATTCACCTATAGCTTCCGTCGCCCCCGTAAAGGGGCTTGAGAAACAGACTTACCTATGAGACGAATCCGAGCAAGATTCTTGAGAAATCGGTAAGCAAGCAGCCTACTGAAAGCAAGAATAAGTATTTATATTAAAAAATATAAATATTCTTTATTTTATTTTTACTTTTTGCATTTTTTTTTGCACTCCAATTTTTTAAATTTTTTGTCGGTTGTAATGTAACAAATTGATTCTTGTCTCTGTTCTTTTGCCTCTCTCCTCATCCGCAATGGAAATATAAAAAGGGGGGAAAATGGAGTCCTCCCTGCCTTCATTTAGCACAACACTCGGGTTGGACAGCCAAGGAGAGAGAGAGAAGACCACCAAGAGCAGTGGTAGAGCATAGCCAGCTGGCTAGAGTCCTATAGCGCACACTCCTGTCACAGTCATCCATCTACCTATTCCTTCCCAATATAGAAGGGAGTGCCTGTTTTGCTGCTAGTACTGAGCCTCCTTGCTTGTGGTCCACCACTACTGGCGACACAACTACTGCTGAGTGGCAACCACACAAGTGTTCTATTATCTTTGTTTGGTTGGGATGCAGTGCAATTTTTCTCAAAACTAGCAGTATTTTTTACTTCCGCTGGTGCTGCAGTTGTTTATCAAAGAAAAGGTGTTTTTTGCTGTCCAATTTGTAGTTAGATGGCAATTAAAACAGGTGAACAAAAACGCTGTGAACAACACTTCCAACTAATTATTAATGATAAATTTTTATGCTTCTAAAAATTCCAAATAGAGAATCTTATAGCTCTTTTCTTGCGCTATCAACTGGTATAGAAAGCTTGGTTTGATTACCATTTTCCACTATTCGTCTTTATCTGTAAATATTTATGAGAGTCATTCAGAAATTAACCTTTCTTATTGCTTGAAAATATTTAATAGGTGCTATTATTTTATGGCACAGAACAAGAGCTAAAACTCTTTTTACAAAACACATTTTGCACTTTACAATAGCGAGATGAGTGTAGGCAATAAACTGGTGCACGAACATTTGGCAAAGATAAAGATTATGCTCCAATTCAAATTTCAACATTTTTTCAATCACTCACGACGGACATAGGACAGTTGGCAGGATTATACGGGGTATATCCTAGTAGGTCTGAGGACTGGAGAGGAAGGGGATAAAATTTTTAATGTTTTTGAGTAGAAGTGCTCACTTAAAAAAAAATATTTGCATTCTGAGGCCTTCCACTAGTCAAAATGTCTTAATATGAAAGTAAAATTGCCAAAATTGGCTTGGCTGCCGAAGTATGGCTGCAAATAAGGTGGTCGGTGTTCCAAAATGTCAGCAGTCCAACTTTTGGTCGTATCTCGGCAATAAAGTCATTTTTG
Organism: Subanguina moxae; assembly: GCA_000981365.1. Taxonomy (NCBI): domain Eukaryota; kingdom Metazoa; phylum Nematoda; class Chromadorea; order Rhabditida; family Anguinidae; genus Subanguina; species Subanguina moxae. The sequence continues at coordinate 42,801 of BBSZ01009763.1, forward strand.
GACATTTTTGCTTTCAGACTCAGATTCCTGAGGATATTTTGACTACTGAGTGTCCTCATAGTATAAAAAGACTTTTAAAAATGGGTTTATTGAGAAAGTATTTATTGAGAAAGAATTAAAAATTTGGGAAAAAAAGCATGACCAACTGTCCTATGTCCATGTGGCCTATAAAAGTTTGTTGTTTTCTTTTTTCGTAAAAAGTAACCTTTTATTTTCCCATTCCTTTTTCCCATTCTGATAAAATATATTCAAGGAGTAGATAATTTTTTCCTCCGTGTGTTTGCAAAAACTGGAGTAGAATCGGATTACTAGTTGAGGTGTTGTTTTGCACTTTTTTTTTGTCAGTGGATTAAATTAGTCTTTTTTTAAAATGTCCTTTTGATGTTTTCTGACTTTTGGCTGTTTTCTAAACAACCTTTAATTAAAAATTCAATTACGATTGCGTAAAGTATAAAAAATGTATTTAAAAGCTTGCATAAACCAGACAGTAAACAATTTGTAGCCATTGTTCTGTTTATTTCCAACAACTTACCCTCTATTTTGCATAGATACAAAAACTTTTTTATCCCAAACTTATTTTTCACCAAATGTAACTACCACAAAATACGTGTACCATCCCCCCTAACCTATGTTAATGCCCCAAATACGGTAAAGCGAGTCGTTTTAGGCCAGTCCTTTGCGGTTAAGGCAGTTTTTTCTGCAACTTATTTGTGCAACTTTTTCGCCCTTTTACCATGTTTTTTTTTCACTAAACAAGGCCTGAAGTGCATTCTCACAGGTAAATCTGTCCACGCATATATGCTTTCAAGCCCTTGTAAGTGGACTCGGGGGCTTGGAGTTGAGATGTGCACACAAGCATGCCTGAGACGCAGATCACTCGAGAAGAAGCTCTGGACGCATGAAAATGCATAGCAGAGCTTCTTTATGCGGTAGGTGCCTGTAACGGAAACTATTTTTAAGATCTTCTCTTTTCCTGAGTAGGTAGTACAATAGTAACCAATAAATCAGTAAAATATGGTGCAATAACTTATTGTTTTTTAATTTTAAAAAGATTTATGTTTTTAAATAAAATTCTGTAAAAAATTGAAGCCTCTTTTTGTTTTCACATAATTTTTATATAGTAAAGTTTTTTGAAGCCAAAAATGTGCAAATAAATCACATAGTTTTGTCTGTGCTCGAAATTGCTTTCAGATATTTGAGATGGGCGAAAAGAGAGAACAATTCTTATTAATGATGCCAAGTGACAGAGCAGGGGCACATAGGTTGCAAAGACTGCCCCCACCCCACTCTAATTCCCAACACAACATAAGAGCAAAATAAAAAGACAAACAAGCTCTTTTTACTCAAAGGCTTCTTCGATCTTTACCCTTTGGGACAGCGAAGAGGATATGTAGCAGACGGAGCAATTTGAATACACATTTTTCTGATAAAATGACGGTTGGTCATGCTTTTTTTCGAAACTTTTCATATTTTTGAACAAAAGTAACCATTAAAAAAAAAGGCTACTCTGAGGAAGAGAAAAGGGCTGTCGTTGGCCACAAAAATGCTGTTTAGTGGGGCTTGATCGTGCCTGCCTCATCGCTTCTAAAAGCAGGCAAGCCCACGTGGCTTTTTTTTTTTTGTTTAAAAATGCGATCATGTGTCCCAGCTATTTACACACAACAAGATTGTTTTTCCACATTTCGCTTCCTTACAATTTAGCCAAACAATCCACAGCAATTCCTAGTGGCTGTAGCTGAAATCATCCGTCAAAATATGTGTTTACCACGTCCAATATTTTTAACTTGTTTGACTCAACTGTTTTAATGATCGTGGCTAATTATTTTTCAGCTTATAGCCCTAATCCTTTCTCTAAAGTATTGGCTGACTTGATGTGGTTGAAAAATGTTGGACATATGTCTTTTTGAATGCAAATACTATCACGCTTTTGAAAATTTCAGAAATCAGCTTGGTTCCGCCTGAGCCATTCCTAGAGCAATAGTTAACGAGGCATTTCTGCTCATTAGACCCTTGCAAAAACAATTTCCATTTCATAACTTGCAAAGCAATTCCTTCTTGTTTTTTTTGCAGCAAAGCCAATCTTTTATTTGCTTATTTTGTTCCAAAAATCTCGTGCTTTTTTATTTTGGACGAAAAATGGGCAAGAATAATAGAATGGGAGCGAGCAAAAAACTGTTTTCAAAAACAGAAAAAGTGGTTGCCTTACTCGTCCAAAGTGTCAAGGCTAATAAACAACCTTTTATGTGTGGGCATCCATGTGAACAAAGGCTTTTCTCTCCATTGATTTTGTTTGGTTATTGGGAGAGATGAAACATGATCTGTGATCATTTTTTTCTATGCTTTATCTGCCGCACTATTGTTTTCTGCCGGGTTGCTCAAGGTGGATCAGATATGCATGGGAAAATAACAAAATTTCTTTCTTTTTTTCTTCCTTTTCGTATTCCTTTCCCTCTAAAGTACTAATCATCATTTGTAAGGGAAGAAGGCAAATTTTGGTGTTCACATCTAGCAAATAAAATATCAGCTTTATAGCTCTCAAAAAATTGAATAAAACATGACTCTACATGTTAGCCATAAAAAAGTTATGCATCCAGAGCTTCTTCTCAGGTATTTTCTCTCTAAGTTACTATTTCGGCCTCTTTTTGACAAAGTTAGTAATTAAAAATGGTTTGTAAATATTTTTGCAAAAGTTCATTTGGAGGATGCTATAACCGAGTAGTTCTGATTTTTTTTGAAGGGGGCATAAACGAGTAAGGTTAAAAGTTACTATAAAATATAGGATTTTTGCTGGGATTTTTAAGGAAAAAATTCAGGAAAGTTCTGCCAACTGCCCGGACAGCATTAAAAATGTTAATTGCGTACGAAAATTTAAAGACCAGCAATTACTTTCTTTATCTTTCACCTGCACAAATTTTGTCGGGTTCTCCGTACTGATAAAACATAGCCAGTCAGTCTCTGTCGTCCGCATAATCAATTTCCATTGAAATAGAAATGGGAAGAGCAATGGTCTTGACTGTTGATTAGTAGTACTGGACCAAGTGACTTTTCAAAAAAAGAATCATTAAAATAACCGCGATCTGCTTAACTCCACCCTCTTTCTTCAAAAGACAGTATAAATTCGCTTCCGTTCTCATCCCTTCTATATTTCTTTGAGTTCTCTCAAAAGTTCTGACCACCTTCTAATTTAACTTTTTTGCGCCAACTTCTTTTTTTGAAAAATTGGAGCAACTCTAGAACAGACTGGCTGCTGTTCTAGCCGAAAAATTTGATAAACATTTTGATATTTTACCGAGAGCTTTACACCCCAAAAAAGTAAATTTTGGGCATACAGCTAGGCTTCAGGATAAGGGTAGACCAGTGAGCCACTAAACATTAGGTAAACAGGGTATACGATGGCTTTGGGCTAACCTACGCTGGCCTACCCTTAGCCTAAGGCTTTAGGCTTATGGTAGCTTAGGCCATAGGGTTTTTCATAAATCCCTTGCCTTTTTATGTTACTCCTTTGAGGCGATAAAGGAAAAGATGTTTGATTTTTTTCACCACAGGAAAAACTAAGACGTATGACAATTTTTTGCGAAGTTTTAGTCAATCTAAGGCTAAGCCAAACCGAGATTTTTTTTTAGTAGAGTTTTTTATATCACATATGGAGTGGAATCAGCTAAAAACTTAATGGGAGAGGCAGAGGGCAGTGGTCAGCACTTGGAAAAGCAGCCTATACTGTTGTAGAGTACTAGTATGCTGTTTGCACTTTTAGCCAAAAGTTTATTTTTGGAAATGCTTCTCCTCTTGTCTTCACAACAACATGTTTAGTTTCTGATCCAACAGTTAGTCAAACAGCGGAAGCCTTTTTTTGTTTCCCATCTCTCCCACTCCAGTCTGAACCAAATGGTGATCTAAAGAAAAAAAAAGCGTCTGGCTATGGCTATGCTCTTCTTTCCGGAACTTTTTAAGACTTTTCCTTACTTCTCTATCCATGCTTCGGCCTATAGACGATGACGCTTTAGTAGTCTCTGTTCAACACAATTGCTTTGATCCTACTAGAATTTATTTGTATTCTTTAATCTCTTGCCTTTCATGTTGATCTTTTGTAGCCATAAAGAAAAAATAACGTATCTTTTTTTATATAAATAGCCAACATCTCTTTCTAATCATGACGGCCTTGAAAATCTTTTACCGCTGTATTGGGTTAGCAGCGTCTATTATTCACGAATCTGAATGATTGGTCTAGTGGACAGGCGTTTGGGTTTTAATGCCTATTTCTTCAGCTAAAACGATGCTATATTAAAAAAAAAGGATCATGAACAAAGGAGTATGACCCTCAAACCCCAACATTTTGCCTCTGGACCACTCAGTCAGATGCCAGAGATGACCCTTTTTGTAATTTTTCGCTTTTCTACCGCGATTCGCGATAACTTGTCTGACTTAGAGTCTCATTAGATCCATTTCTAATCAAAAAACTTTAGAATTTGAGATGATCAATTGTGCTACCAACCAAATGCGCCGTGTGGAATTGCTGCGAGAGAGTCTGGAGCAATCCCTAAAGAACTGCTCTAAGCTGAACAACTCGGTGTCCACCTACTCCTCTGTGATTTCTGGGGTGGAGGTACAATTGGGCGGTAGTGCCCAGAGCACCCAATCAACCACCAACTGCCAAAAACGTCCCCTCTGCCTCCTGTTTCAAACGCCGGTTGAGGCAGTGATCCAAATAGGTGGAGCACCCAAGCAAAAGCTGGCAGAGAGCTCTCGGTTCACTGTGTCGCCCACTCCCAATGCTGTTCCTGTGACAACCATCTCAAATCCTCTTCCTCCTGCTTCAACCAGAGCCAGTGGCACCTCTTCTGCCAACAAACCGTTGAGGGTGATTGTTCCTGTCAACGGTTGCCAACCTGCTGCTGTGGATAGTGGCTTTGAACAGCGTATCAGGGCAGAAGAAAGCTCTAAACATGGTTCATCTAGGTCTCTTCCAATGCTGGTCAATGGTACTGCATGCTCTCCGGCTAGGTAAGACATTTTGTTTACATTAATTCTCCAAAAGATCCCTGGTGCGACTGCTCCTCTGGGCAAATATTTCTTTGCTATAGTTTTATGCTAACTTTATCCTAATGCCATTGCCTGCTTTCAGCAGTGTGGACTCTGGATTCGCCTCTCCAGCAGCCATCTCTCATTTGGACTTGATGAGCCAATCCCCCATCACGACCAGCTCTATGAACACCACCACTACAACCACCACCTTCTCCCTTCCCAAAAGCTCTTCTCTGAATTTCCAAGCCACCGCCCACCCTAATCCTCGTTTGGCTGAGGAGGAGCTGCAGTTCGGCATGAAGTTCCGACAGAGAAGTGCAAGTGAGTGCTTTCTCGAAGCTTCTCGTCGTCTGTTCACTAATCGACGCACCAAGGAGCAACAACAGTTACTGGGAAATGGTGGTCAAAAGATAGATGGAGCTGCTCCATCAGGCAATTCAACCTGTTGCCCTCAATTGCCCAGTCCCAATGGACTGAAGAGCATACTTAAAAAGCCGGCTATGACACACCACCAAATGGGGGGCAACCACATGAGACGCAACCCAACCAGATTTTCGCTGCATAGATCCACCTCCGAGTGTCTGACAGATGATGACGAGATGACTATGGCTTTCAATGGAATGGTGCTGAACAAACTATGCGAAACCAGTGGACAGGAGGAGTGTGTGATGTTTGAGGAAGAAAAAGAGATGGATGGAAAACAGGGTGACAGGGGCAGTGAATCGTCACTCAACACTGAGCCTGTCACCACTGCTGGCGAGAGCTCCGATGAAAAGCAAGGTAGACCTTGTTTAGATATGAGTTTTGAAGCACTAAATATTCTACAAAAAATAATATATACACAAAACAGAAAAAATCTCAGAATGAATGAAAAAACGTATTTTCTCTAATACCACAAATTTTAGACAACCCACCAGAAAAGCGAAAAAAGCGAGTATCCTTCAGTGAGCATGTACAAGCACGCATCTATCGCTCCAACTCCTCCATCCTCGGCCAAAAGAAAAAGAACGACAAGAAGAAGTTGAGCAAAAGACGCCGTTCAGAGTCCGAAAACTCGAATAGCGAAAGCTCTTGTGCCGAGGTAGATCCCCTCATTTTCCAAAGATGTCAAGCAAAAACTTAATGCAAAAGCTTTCAGACAATCCCCTCAAGCAATGCTTCAAAAGTTTCTTCTAATTCATCAGTCCAATCAAGTGAGCGGCAGGAGCACGTCCTTGTAAAATCCGACAAAGAGATAGGCATAGTAAAAAACTGTGCTCGCCGTGACTCCGGCATAGAAGACACAGCTGGTGAAGCAGATGAAGAAGATGATGTCTCGCTAAGCCACTCTTCTGCTCGCCCCATCTTCTGTACCCAAGCCAACTTCCCCGCCCAACTAAGCTCTCCATCCAAACGGGTCAAACGCCTTGTCTCCGCCGACTCAGCTATTGGTGAGGAGGCTCTTCTAGAAGAGGTTGAAGCTCTCTCATAGTGCAAATATCTGAATTGCAATGTAGTCTGCCACAAAATATATAGAGTCTAACATTTAGACCTTACTTTATAGACATTTTTTAGTCCAAAAGGTTTTTCCTCTTCTTCCTCCAATTAGGGTAAAATCAACTTTTGTCTGTTTTGTACGAGTCCTTTTGTTCCTCTTCCAGTTCCATTTTTATCATTTCTTATGGCTGCCAACCAATTTATAATTAATTCCAAGCTATTTTTTGTCTTACTTCTAGTACAAAATATTAGTTAAATTAGATTAAAGTAGAAAAATGTAAGAAATTGTTTGCAAAACTTGGTGTCTTTTTTTATTTAAAAAAAGTCAGCTTGGTGCTTTTGTTGTTTGGAAAAAAATTTCAATAATTTAGCGAGAATTTTGCTTCAAATACCTTTAATTCTATCGAGCTGACACAGTTTAACATTCAACAACATAAAGTTCAGCCATCTGCGACCACAAATGATAGAAAATATCGAGTGCACCAAATTTCCTCCTCCAAACAAAACCAAATACATAACTTTCATAAAGTGCTCCTGCAGTGTCTTTCTTGTGTCCTAACTTATACTTTTGCCAGATAGATTCAACACATTTCGTGTGTGCTCCTGTCTTAGGGCCTACAAAATTGTGTGATTTACGGTGAGATGTTAATAATCCTCAGGAAGACGTTCGATGAGGCTGTTTCCAGTTCGTATTACATACGAAGACCAGCAATTTGACGTTATGGTAGTAGTTGGCAAAGGAAATATAAAAAAACTTTATCTCAAACAAATATAAAAATTCTCGTTAAATTATTGAAATTTTGGGGTGCACCACCAAACAGCAGAAGTACCAAAAATCAGCTTAGTCAACAAAGGAAACCGACTGATTTTTGAAAATTCACAGGCGGCACAAACTTTGGAAACAAACTTTTACTAAATTAGACTCAGCAATAACCTATTGTAAAGTATTAGTAAAAGTAGTCAAGTTATTATTTGCCGTATTTCCTCCAATAAGTCCCACCCTCTAATTCAAAATCGTGTTCTTGACATTGTGTTTTTGACCCACTTTTTTAAGACCACTCTTAAGCAACTTACCCCTCAAATTGTGGCCAATATAATAAGCTACAATGTGGGTGGCAGCTTGTTTAAGAACAGTCAGCAAAAAGTGGGTCAGAAACACAATGCCAAGAACACGATTTTGAATCATGCGGACTGTCATATATCAGAGGTATATGACCTAGAAAAGTTTGGTGTACAAGTATTAGAGTATATAGCATGCAATTGTACAAATTGTAAATTTAGTTTTCGTCAAAAGGCCAAAACATGTGTATAGATGAAATAGTGTAACGAATATTTATTTCTTCTTTTGTTAAAGTTTTCAGTTTAATGGTTTAGTAGTAGCACTTTTTCCAAGAAGAAGGGGAATTTAAGCCTGTTAGGCAAATGTAACTGTATTTATTGTTTTAATTTTCGTTTTTCCCCATTGGGCTTACTTTGTTATGTCGTTTTTTTTTTGCCTACGTCATGTGTGACTTGTATATTTGTTTGCGTAAAATAGTTTCTTTTGTTTAACTAGTTAATAAATAAAAGCGAATTTTTACCACTTTTGACATGCCATTTGAGTACTTTTTTTCCCGTACAAAAAATTTGCTGGTAAATATTATGTTACCTGAACTTAAATGTTCTAAAAATGGATGGAAAATGGGAAAGAAATAAGTTTCCGGATTGTTGACAATAAAATGGTTCCAATTGAACTATCTGGTCAAGCTTTTTGAACATGGCCATATAATCTTTTCTAATTTTCTTCTCATCATATAGCCCATTGTATCCTCTTTTCAACAAGCTATCAACTGACTTGATGGTATTGGAAAAAGTTGGAGAAGAAGGGTTTGGAATGAAGCAAGAAGTATTTCCATTCAAAGACGTTAATCTCTAATATTTTCCAATCACATCCAGTCAGTTGATAAGTTAAGGAGGAAAGAGCACATTTAGTGCTACGTGCTCAAATTAATAATTAATATAATTTTTTATACTATTATTTATTCTCAGGTGCTTTAATAGGTAAAAAGACCTCAGGAATCTGAATCTTAAAACAGAATTTGAAAATTTCTTGTTGAGATATAACCTAAAGTTGGAAGGTCACTAATAAAAAATGGCAGTCTGCCATGTTGATATCTTATCTCAGCAACCAGGCCATTTTTTTAAATTCTATGTTCAAATTGGGATTTCTAGGGTCTTTTTAACGAAAATATTTTTACAAAATAAAAGATTTCTATTAAACTGGTGGCTGCTAAACGGCAAAAGTGCATAAATTGGCATTTTCGATGAGCATCAGCATAAAAAATGGTTTATAAGACTTTTAAAAATATGTCTAAGACACAATTTTACAAAATTAGAAGCACCGGCATTAGATTAAGGCTCAATAATGTGTGAGAAGAGTTGGACTATGCTTGGGTTTTGCCCTTCATCTTCTGGACGGACTGGGAAACGGACGTTTTTAGGCTTTTAATTCGGTCCACAAAGTTGGTCACAGGGTTGTTGTGAATCGCTAAAACAATTTTGTGACCAAATGTGTTAGTGTTGTTTGGCCTACCATGGTCGGCTCTGTCGACAGCATCCTTCACAGTCAAAGCGATGTAGCCAATGCCAATGGACAAGGCTAGAATGAAGAGGAAGATGAGCAGCACCATCACAAACTGGCAGATCATCATCCCGCGCCAACATTTTTCCCTCTTTGACCTTTTCTGTCTTTCGGCTTCGGCTAGTGTCGACAACGAGGCAGTGGCAGTCTTGGACAAGTCCTCTTGTCTGCAAATGAGCAGATATTTTTTGAAAAAAGGTGGTTTTCCAATATGACTGCGGTTGGTGCTAAATGAATATTCAAAATTATAAAGATTGCATTTGACACAAAATTAGTTTCAGAGAGTGGCCAACTGACTGTCTGCTGCACTAACTGAAATAACTCAGCCCGTATATCCTCCAAAAGAGTTTCTCGGGGCCGTGAAGAAAACGTGCACTGGCCTAAGCCCTATCAAAATAGCAGTCGGTGGGGGGACTCGAACCCCCATTTTCGGATACCCCCCTAAGTACTCGGAGTCCGACACCTTTCCATTAGGTCACACCAACGACATATCCGACATGCTACTTTCCGTGTTTATAAATACCATCACCAATCTTTGTAAACAAATAAGCGAGTTACTAAATAAATGTAAGGTTCTATACAATACTTAGGATTGTCTAGCTGCAGTTTGTTGTGCAGGTCAGTGGGTGAATACAAATTGGTGAGAATGTAGCCTTTCTTGTCACTGGGATCAGCCAACTGAGGCTTAGGGGCTGATGGTGGGGAGGGTCTGACTGGTTTGTTAAGCGAGTTCCCGTCCATTTTAGGTCTGCTGTTGGCTGGACTAGTGCTTCTCGAGTAGCTTTGTAAAAGCGGCATTTCGTGGTGTGGAGAATTAGAAGGAAAGTAGGGAGACTCTCGATCACTGTCCATCCAGCAATAATATGGCTTCGCAAATTATTTAAAAAATAGAATTTGTGTTACTTAAAGTAGAATTAGAATGGCATTGCTAAATAAGTTCATTTTTATTGGAAAAACTTTTATAAACAATAGACTGTAAGTAAATTTACCCATCAAGTACCTATTTTGCTGCTTTTTACTAAAACATCCAGTCAATTGATACCTTATTGGAAAGAGGAGATCCAGGGCTACACGTCGGCAAAACAAAATTTACAAAAGGTTGTTGAAAAACTGCTTAGATAATGATGTTTAAACAATTCTTTTCCAACAGCTCAATGCAAGAGAAAAAGAAAAGTTCTGAGAACACCCTCAAACTTTCCCATCAGAAAAAAAAGAACAAGTCGAAAGGGATAATTGATTAAATTTGGACTAGAAGTTAGTTCCACTAGTTTCGGCTTTCAGGGTGCCGAGTTGTCGAGGTACTTCTATTACTAAATAGGAAAATGTTGAAGAAAAAAAAAACCCTCCTGTCAGTATCCTATGCTCATTTTTGACCGAAGGAATGGCGTTAGACTAACGCTTTATAGCTCTGCTGCAAATACAATCACCTAGGCAAACAAACGCTCATTGTTCCATCAAAACAAGGCAATCAATTGAACAAAGGAAAGCACCAACAATCAATAATGTCCAATTAAAAAGCCTTTTCTGCTCTCTTCTTCAATCACCTACAACCTTTTTTCATCTCTGCTGCACAATTCAAAGGCTGTCTCTAACCCTCTTTACAATAACAGCAGCAATGGGTGGTTGTCCAAATAAATCAATGTTTGTTTGCCGTCTGTCTTGCATTTTGGTAGCAACAGAAAAAAAATCGACGAAGAGCTGGATTTCCTACCTTTCTGCTTGTTTTTGTTGTGTTATGTATGCCATTCTGTTTACTTGGTTGATTGTTCTCCCAAAATACAGGGGCAGCTACTTTCTTCGGATGAGAACATTTCGGTCCTACAATCAAAGAACCCTCTATTTTGCCCTTAATTAGTGTACACCTCGGAAAGTTCCGCAAGGTGTGCACTAAATTGAGTCCTTCATGCACTTCAAAAGCACCTTAAAGCATATTTCAAGTAAAACAGGTGTTTAAAAGAGGCCCACTTACTGTCTGTTGTTATCACTGAATACTCTTTCGAGTCAGTGATGCAGTCTGTACTAGAAGTTTCTCTTTAATCATTTTTTGTATATCCTCTGTATTTCACTGACGACTGACGCTCTGGGCCCTGGCAAATTTTGGGGTGCGCTACCAAACAGCAGAAGCACTAACATAAAAATAATAATAACGCAAATTGAACAAATCTTTTAACAAAAACTCCAAGACTTATGAAACAACTTACTACAAGGTGCGAATCAAAATACGAATGCCAGGAAAGCTAGTTTTAGTCATATGTTGTTGTATGCTTGAGCAACTAAATCATCTAAAATAGAGATTGCAGCAAGCAGAGAAATTATTGATCCAGCATGCCTCGTAATAATCTTTGCTTTGCTATCCACAGCATGCATCGTAAACATGTGTGAGAGGTTTTACCAAGCTTTTCATAATAAATTTTCTAAAATTTAAGGCGAAAATTAATATCACAAATTATTCTGTGCCTACAATAAAGCTATAGATATGTGGTTTCAAACTGATTTTTTATTTTTGCTAGTTTTCCTTATTATTTGTTGCATTTCGAATAAAATTGAGGCAAAAAACAGAAGACGGCACCACCATCATCCGCTTGAAGCACCTGTAACCAACAACTATAATGGTGGAAGCGTCAGCTCTACAACAAGACAACGGTAAAATTTATGTTATCAAATTCGGATTACCGAGATGTTTTTGCCTAATAAGGTGCCATAGAAAAAAATTATAAAATGTAGGATCTTGATAAAAATTTAAAAAGACTCAAAAGTCACATCTATCCGGCTACTCTTTTAAGGCACAACCATGACCAGAAGACCTTCAACAAGCATCTAAGAAACAAGGAGCAAGAAATTTATTACTTTAATGATTTTACTGAAGCTGAAAAAGAGCTTGCTAACAAGAATCGCCATATAACTAGCGATTCTAAGACTACAGCACTTTTACACCGCAAACACACAGGCAATAACCACACAAGGAAGAATATGCAAAATAACCCTATTTTGGATCATATTAATGGGGAGGAAACTAGAAAAGAAATTTACAGCAAGCCTCATCATCAAGTTAAAAGTCTCAGGTAGTCTTGTCTTAAAAAGGGTATAAGAGTGGAAGGGACAATTAAAGGGCCACTTTCCAAGAAGGGCCCACTCAGGTAAAGAGAAGATCTTGAACATCATTTCCCTTACAGGGACCTACCGCATACAGAAGCTCTGGTATGCATGCTATTTTCATGCATCCAAAGCTATTCTCGAGTGATTTATGTCTCAGGTATGTTTGTGTGCGCATCTCAACTCCAAGCCACCGAGCCCCCGTAAATTTTGCTTTTGTTCTGCAAGGGAAACGGGTGTGTAGCCTTTTAATAAAGTGGTTGAAGACTATTTTCAGGTCAACACCAAAACAACACCACTACCAAACCAAAAATAGCCATAGAAAAATCAGAAAGCAACATGATAATTTCTTTAATGATATTGACAAAGACGAAACTTTAAAAAAATTTTTCAACCAACAAAATTATAAAAATAAAATTAACGAGGCTACAACAAAGCCACAACACAAACACCACTCAAATAGGCAATATGATTATAGAAGCAAAGACAAAGCTGCAAAACTATATCCCCAAAAACACCCTCATGGAAATGAAAGCTTTGAATTTACAACGACTCGACATGAAAACCACCCAACTAAGAAACGTAAAAGAAGCAGTGAGCAGGATGATTCAATTTCAAATCATCCCAAAAGAAGAAAAACTGAAAAACAGTCAACCAACAGGCACAGTCGTGAAAAGGAAAAAGTGAGGCGTGGGATAAGACGGCACTACAAGCATACGAAAGATAAGGCCAAAGGAGAAAATGATAGTTTATATCTAGATAAGCCATCAGTTAATTATATGAAGCAAGCAGAAAGTGCACAAGAAGTTGGTGACAAGCACCATCACAAAAAAAAAGGTGTAAAGCCAGCAGTAAAGCAGACAGCTAGTAAGCGTAGAATAACAAATGAGAAAGATGATTTTTTGAAGGAGACAAAAGAAAAGAAAACTGAAAAAAAAGTAGACAAGAGGCAAAATCGTAAAAGTGAAATCGACTATTCTACGCTGAAGCGACACCACAATAGTTATGTAGCAAACACCTACAGAAAGAGCAGGCATCAAGACGATCCCTTTCTCAATCATCTTGAACAGGTCATAGCCATAAACCAATTGGCTAACGATTTTATGAAAGGAATAAAGATAGATGTGCGAACCAAAAAGGTTGCATTTAAGCAGCCAAGGCGAAAAAGAAAACGAGGAAAGCTGTTTGAGACACGCAATCCACCGGTCACTGAAATTTATGGTATCGGCAAAGAGCTTGACCGACGCTTAGCTAATGCTATCCAAAAAAGCATAAAAGCTCCCAAAAGACATTGCAAAAACTTTGAGAACTTGATGAGAGGATGTAAAGCTACCAAAAAAGGACTAGAGAGACTTTTAAACAAAATTGAAAAACTTTAAAGAGGTACATGGTGAAGCGAGAAGTTCCGCCGGTTTTAAATAGTCGCAAATTTTTACCTAAGCAAGATTTAAAAAAAAACGGTTTTTGTAGTCTACTTCTGGTTTATAGTATCAAAAACACCATTTTAGCGTACTAACCACTACTCCTCCCCTGTGATTTGATCCATAGTCATACTCGCTGTACGCGTATTGCCTGAACCACAGGCGGACCAGGCAAAAGAAACATTTTTGACATTATATACCAAATAAAACTGCTGTCTATAAAAGGCGAGCGTAAAAACCGTTTTTAAACCACATAAGACGCCAGATTTGCATTACTTGTTCCATAGTCTTGATTTTATGCTTCATATGTGCGCAAAAACCCCTGTGGAGTTGCTGGAGAAGTTTAGCTGATCCTGTTCCAGTGTTTTCGAAATATAAACCTACATACTACACCTAAAAGGTAGGCCTAGCTGTGGGTCTACATTGTAGGTGTAGCCATAGATGCATTTTTTTGAAAACACTGCCCCGGTCTCGCCTCGACTAATCTTGGTGACGATATTTACTGTGGCCAGAAATAAATATGTTAAGATTTTAATGGAAAAAAGGTTTGAAGAAGGGGTGAACCTTACTGAACCTTCGGAGCGTTTACACTGTACCCCCAGCACTCGATTACATGGGCTTTACCTAGCTTAATTAATTTATCGCGAAATATTATAAAAACATTACATATTACATATTCGCGATTTCTACTATACTTTTTAAATGACCCTAGGTGCTTTGCGTTTCGTCGTTATCGACTTGATAACACTTCTGAACACAGCCACGATTACGGCGAGAAGGAGTATTTGTCGACGGAAGCACCATCTTTTCGACCTTCATCTGTTTGTAGCCACCACAGATGGCAATTTCGAAGCTTAACAAAAGAAAGAAATGCACCAGCAGGACCATGATTACAACGAGCAACATGACAACCACATAGGAGCTTTTCCCGAAGAGCCGCTGAAATTCCTGATCAGATTTGTCGTAGGCTACAACCATGGCAATGACAAGAGCAATCTGCCAAACTTCCATCAAAAGACTTATTCCCTGAAAAGGCTTTTGCACATACCGAAACATGAAAGTCAAAACTTAGCGCAATGGAAATATTAAAAAATACATTGAAAATCAGCGCGAATATATATAGAGCAGGTTTCTTCGCGAAATAACCGATGACGACCAAGACGCAAGGAAGCAGGCTAAAGGCAATTTCACTACTTGCCAGACGAACATTGCGACCATTGTAGGACACAGCAGCAATGGAGCAGACATAGCAAACACCCAAGATAATAGAGTAAAGAAGACAAGCGTCCTAAAAAAAACCATCACAAAATTCATAGAAAATATTTAACGCGCCTGAGAAGAACAGCAACAAAATCGATAGTAGTCATCTGGAAGTATTTCGCGAGAAGTATATTCCTGCTGCTTTAGGCGAGTCATTTGGCTATATGAAAGAATCTGCACAGCAGTTTCACTCGAATTCACTGATGCCGTCTACCTTTAAACATGTTCACTTGGATATGCTACTTGAATATGTTAGTTAAAAACATGAAAAATAAGAGTGTTGTCATTAAGTGCTTGGTTTTACACACTGAGTTAGATCATAAATAACTTACTTGGCTACTAGATTATATTCCATAAACCTCCCTGTCCCAAATACCAAGGTGTATAATGGGCAGGGGGTTATTGAAAAATGAGAGTGCAAAAAAAAATATTCTAACAAGTATAAATCAAAACATTTTATTATATTTATTTCTATTATATTTTAAAGTGCTATTTTGTTATTGTATCTAGAGGACTTTTTGCCCTGGTTCAGTAAAGGAGACGGGTGAATGGCCTTCTCAATAAAGTTAAAAGTTCTCAATCAATGACTCCAAGTCATCTGTATATTTTTTCTTTAGAAGATGTCAAGTTGACAACCACTAATTATATGTTAAAAGCACATCCCTAGGATGTGCTAGCTGTTGTTTGTACCTACTTATTATGTTTAACTGACTGCCGTTGTGTTATTCTTTTGCCATAGAAAAAGTGTACTCGTTGTTCAAGCTTTAATGTCACCATAATTGCCTCAACAACTTTGATTATAGGAAAAGAAGGCCATTCTCTCAGTCAAAACCATTTTTTGTTTATTAGAGAATGTATCGCCAACAATTTGTGCCTCCTGGTCTCAAAGAAGTAGCTACAAAGGATAGAATTGGTAATTTTTTTTGTGCCTTGTGTTTGTGTTTAAATTCTTCAAAACTTGAAATAGCGAAGTGGAAAGCCTAAAGCTGCGTTCATACTCCCACATAACGAGAGTCACGAAAGAGACTTAAACAAACTACGTGTAAATTCTCATCATAAAAAAAACTTTAGACTATTGGTATGACAAGTACAAGAATGGGGACAGCATCTCCCGTCATCAATTTGTAATTCATGCGTATATGCCAGAGCCTCAACAACCTTTCCAAAAACCGCCAGCAGGCCCTCTGAATGATATATATGCTACTTTTAATAGAGAAGAGGGCATGTAAGCCTTTGGTAATTTTATTGTTGGGACACTAATACTTTCTTATTAGTGGCCTTCCAACTTTAGGTTTATTTCAGTACACAAACCATTGCCTTAAATTCTATTTTTAGATTTAGACTCTTGAGTGTGTAAAAAATGGCCTTTAGTAGTTTGTTTGCAACATTTCTCCTGCTCTTATTGTTCTTTTTCTTCGTTTTTATCTAACCCAACTCGTCTCTTTTTAACGAGACAACACATTTTATTACACATAAATAAATCTAGTCTGAACATTTTGAACACTTTTTTTGATGCCAATGTTCTTGATCACAACGAACTGAACTGTGGTTGAAAATAGACTCGAGAAAAAAGAAGCAGAAGTATTTCCCAAGTCGGGGAGATGGATGAATAATCCAGTAAAATCAAAATATCTTTATGCAGTCACAATAGTATCCAATTTTTAGTGGCACCATCAAATTAGTCATTTACCCCGTTAAATTCTTTAAGTTAATTTTCTTAGTTGTTTTTCAACAACTTTTCCTAAGCTTTTTTCAGTGTGTAGCCCTGGATCTGTTCTTTCTAATAGAGTATCAGTCGACTCAATGTTGCTGCAAAAAGTTGAATAAAAAGGCCTTTCACGGGAATAAGCCTTTGCTACATTCAAGTACCTTTTTCTACCGGATAATAGACCAATCTCAGCCCGGCTCTCCCACCACCAATCATCCTTTCAAGGCTGGTGGAGTGCTTATCCAATACAAAGACCCGATGGCCTACGATCGACTGATGAATAAAGGTGGGTGGCCTATCAAATTTCAGAATTCACCATTTTCCAGCAACACTGAGTGAAATGATATTTTATTAGAAAGAACAGAACCAGGGCTACAAGCTGAAAAAATAAATAGAAAAAAGTTGTTGAAAAACAGCTGAGTAAATCAAGTTTAAAGAATTTGACCAGAAAAATGACTAACTTCATGAGGAAAACTACCTACAGTCACTTTTATTAAGTTGCATGCGTGTTAAATATTGCAGTTTCTGAAATTTATTAAAGTTTTACTTTGCAAAAAGGTTCTAAGATTGGCCTTTGGACCAAAGTTCCTATTAGATTGTCTACGAATGCCTAGTACATCGAACGAAAATTAACTTGACATTTTTTCTAATGCAATTAGGCATTGCGCTCAATTGACTTCTAGAAAAGTTTCTTTTCAAACTGTCTTTGTTTATAAATAGTGTTGAAAAGACTCCAAATCATGTCTTATTCAGGCCTGCTATCATGACAATAGACCAATCTCAGCCCGGCTCTCCCAACACCAATCGTCGCTTCAAGGCTGTCTTATTTGACATGGGTGGAGTGCTTATCCAATACAAAGACCCAATGGCCTACGACCGATTGATGAATAAAGGTGAGTGGCCTATCAAATCCCACAACTCACCAACCATCGCAAGTCTTAGCCAAGAAAGACAAGCAAGTGTACAAAAACCTGCAAGACTTTGACCATGGCAGCCAGTCTGTAGATGAGTTGAGAGAACTGGTCAATGATATATTTCCTGGGCTCGTAAGCTAGCACTAAAATTGAGGATTTTTCTTAACAATATGTTGCTATGTTTTAGCCAGACGGAAACATAGAGAACACTTTGGTGGAAAATTACGCTTTTTTGGTCGGTATACTTTTTATCTATCAGACTGTTATTATTCTTTTTTTGTCATATCTCTGAGAGTGTTCTATTTTTTGTTTAAAAAGCTAAGACAAAGAGCAGCACATAATTTCTAATGGTATTACAGGATTTGCCAATGCACAATTTGATTCGGAAGCTGAAAAAAGCCGGCATTAAAGTGGCTATAGTGACCAATAACGGCAAGTTTAAAGGCCTAGTTTGTTTTTATATAACATACATTTGATTACTACAGGCTTCTGGACACCAGCCAAAAATCGGTCAGTAATTCTGTCCGATGTGTCCAAGTTTGACTTGGTAGTGGAGTCTTGTAGGGTGGGTCTCCGCAAACCTGATCCAAATATATTTATTGTACGCTATTTTAAAATAATAGCCCTGATCTACCTGTTTGCATATTTAGCTGGCAGCACAGAGGCTGGGCGTAGACACTTATGAATGCATTTTTGTAGACGACACTGAAATGCACTGCAAAGCAGCCAGAGAAACAGGCATGACTGCTATTCAAGTTGGTTTACAATAGAGTCAATCCTTAATACAATAACACTTATATAACAAAGCTCTTTTTAACAAACATTTTCTAGTCCCAAAGTCTGCTAAGTCTGTGCTAAGAAATGAAAAATAAATAAAAAGCAACAAAAGCTTAGCAAAGGCTAAGACAAGCATGCGTTACTCTCTTCTATTAAACCTGCCTCTTTAATCATCCTAGTCTTAGAGCTTAAAAAGGCTTCAAAAACCATTCTCCAAGGAGGATTAATAGAGGTTATACGGTATTTCAAACTAACTATCTAAAATAAAAATCAAGGCTTAAAAAAATAAAATCAAAGCCATCAAATTTTAGGCAGTAAATTGTGACACAGCCACTGCAGCCAAGCAAATTGAGACCATTCTGAATTTGGAAGGTTGTCTGTGAAATTTTGCTTAATTAAAACTCAATTTTAGAGCCGTCTCATAAAACAGTCATAGCCGCCAGCAGCCAAACTAAAGATAGAGAAAACGGCAGCAAGTGGAATGTGAATAACAAACGTACCTATATAAATGGAAATAATGCTCCAGTCTCTAATATTTCTACGTTTGTGTGGGAGTCCGCTTTCGTGCTTTAGAGACATCAATATATCATAATGGGCAAAAGAAATCAAAATTGAATAAATAAAAGTATAATAGAAACAATATAGAAAAAGAAACTAAATGAAGTTATGTGGATAATTTCGCGCTCTTCAGAGTGGTGCAATCACTTTTTAATGCAGCACGGATGAAAGCAAAGGTCCAGTTTAGACCGTAATCCAAACTTCCATTTTGACCTGGACTGACTAGGACCTAATATAGATCCACGAATCCGCATTAAAACTCATAATAAAAGCTTCGAAAATCAACGTAAAAGTTTTTTCTCTCTAACTTTTTTATTCATGTCATTTATTAGCTATGGGAAAGGCATATGCGAGAATGACTCTAGAAAAAGTATTGCAAAATGTGGAAGCCTAATACTATAGTTTTAATAAGGCAGCAATTTCAGCTTCATGATGCAGAAACCTATTGAATTTCGAATTGAGGCGTAAGGAGCTGTGATCCATTGCTACGACAGTTTCGCTTTTATCGCTGAAAACAAGAAGATGATTGCGGATTAAGTTTTATACTCACGAAAGTCTATATTTCTTGATTTGTAAAAAAAAGTTAGGATAAAGTTCAATAAGCTCAAAATAGCTGTTATTGATACTGCAAGTTATCTCAAGCGCATTGAACTGAGTCGCAAGAATAACGATCTTTCGAACGGAGCCATTGAAGACAGAAGAAGAAAACCACTCGAAATTTGCTGTCGAAACGATTGTAGCGTTGATGATGGCTGTTGGGTTGTGGAAAAGTTACTTCGATCACACGGTTTGTATCTATTTGTCCTCTGCTCCAATTCTCAATCTTCTAAATATTTTAGGCTTTGCATTGTGAGGGGAAATGCCTGCTCTTGATCGAATCTTTGAAACAAGTTCTTTTGTTTTTTGTATGTTCCTGTTAAATTCTTTAATTAAATTATTTCTCAGGCCTGTGTTTGGCTATATTTGGCTAAATTATAGAATAAGCTACCCACTCGGTTCAAGAGAAGTTTTTTGGGTGGCATATACTTAAATTGAGTAGATATTTATTCTGTAAGCGCTCTGCAATTCTGTTTATCAAACTTGTTTAATTAGCACATTTCTGAACAATAATTTATTGAGATTCTTCACTTACACTACTAATCAAAGAATCTCTCTTCTGTTCTCTAACAGGATTTTCCTTTGCCTCCTTTTGCCCAATAGATTCGTGTTCAAACACACTAGAAGAGCATAAGCCAGATAGATTGCTGAGTTTTCGTTTTACTTCTAGCTAAAATTGTTGTTTATTTATTAAACCATTTACACATATTCCCCTCTTCAACCTACTTCCTGATCGGCCGTACCATAGGTCCTGAATCTGCCGACGGTGGCCACCCTACTCCAATTGCTTTCTAAAAAGGGTCTGCTCAACGCATGCTCATCAATTCTTACACTTCTGCTCTTCTTGTTGTTTTTTGCGAAGAACCCAGCCTTTAGATGTAATAGGCCGTTCTTTTCATTCATGCTTTTTGAAGGATTCCTTTCATCGTTGTCCTCATTTTCACTATAGCAACTCAACAAGTCATCAATATTCGTAAATTTTTCTGTATTTATGTTCTGCTGTTGCTTAAGTTCCAAATTTTCATTCACAAATATGTGATCATGTAGTATAAGAGAGGAAGAAGATATCTTGCGCATGACTTTAACGACCACACTGCTGTTACTGCTGGCGCAACTTCCGGTTTTGTGCTACAAATAAAAGTATTGCAAATTTATTTAGCTTTTATACCTTTGAGTCATCAGGCCATTACACAGGATTATCATTTTTTGTTTACACATAAAATGGCAAATCAGAGGCTATCAAATAAATGGTTATTTACAACTACAAGCGGCAAATTTGGCAGAAACAAATAGAAAAATAATCCGGGGAAATATTTGGTGGAACCTGTACCTTACCATAAGTTTGTGTCTATTCTTGGCCAACAATCCATCTTTTTCTCGAAACTTGATGTCTGGAGGTGTGGGTTGGATTTTGCTGAGGGCAATCATTGCCTCTCCATTTTCCCCTCCCTCACTCATAGTCACAACTTGGTCGTATCGGAGGACAGTCTCTTCATCCGTATTAATCTGGTCCTTGGTTTGACCTTAATTTACTGATGATGGTAAAAGGACCAAAAAAATCTGGACAGAGATTTGGAAAGATTTTTGTTTTTACTTATATATCTACCAATCAAATTGAATAGGAAAGAGACAGAGAGAAATTGCTGAGTACTTATTTGCCTCTGAAACTGTTTTTCGGCTAAACTATGTTTATGAATGACTTCTAAGCCAATTAGAAAACAATTTGGTTTTGACTCTAATGGATTATAACCCCCTCCCATCAAAAGTTTATAACTCCATTTGCACTTTTTTCGTCCCTTTTTTGCACTTTTACGATGTTTTTCTCACTGAACTATAGCAAAAAAGGCCTGAAATGCATTTATTTCTTAAGAGTCTTGCTCGGATTCATCTTACAGATAAGCCTGTGCTCGCATCTCTAACTCTCAAGCCCCCTTCGTCCCCTTACGAAACGACGGGGGCTCGGGGGTTTGAGCCTTTTGGGGGAGGGGGAGGGGTATAATACAGTAGTACCTTGGTTTTTTCTCATAACAAAAAAATGAGACCAAATAAGTCCAACAGTATTAGAAAATTAGTTTTACCAAACGACTTATTCAACTGACTAAAGGACTTGCTCGAACGATTTAGACCAGTGCCTGCGGATCTCTTGGTGGAACAACAGGCCAACCTCCGGAACTCATTCATGCGGAAATAGCAGAGTGGCTGGCATACTGAGTGCACACCAATTAAAATCTAAAAATTGGAATCACCAAAAAGGGCAGTCTTGAATAGGGTGTCGGTTGGGGTACCTGCCTTCGGGTAATTGGAACCGAAACCCAGTTTTTTTGGGTATCGGTTTGGCCCGCGTTCGGGTACCCGACAACCCTAGTCTTGAATGTGCTTGAAAAATACCTGAAGACCCCATCTAATAAGTATTGATTTTTGAGAGGTTGCCAACTGAAACAAGCAGTGAGGTGGTGGTAGATAAATAGATCTTTTACCATATTATTCAGATGAAGAAAAGCAACCATTTGAATGCCACTGTAAGGAAACAGAAAAAGCACATCCACAAAGAGAACAGTGCCGATCACTATCAAATACTTGTGCCTGGACATCAAGTGTGTGCGCCATTTTCTGTGAGAATTGCAGCGCCTGAATTCAATTCACATTTAGAGATGTGACATCCCCCGACACCCATATGAAATACCTGCTGCTTCTGGAATCTCCTTCTGTTTCAGTGCAGACACTGGTTTGGCCAGGAGTGTTGGAACCACTATGCTGTGCTGTTGTGTCGGCTTCACCGTTCACATTCCTCAAACTGCTGGATTGATAGTCAGATGTGGTGGAAGAGATGGGAGCTACGGGATAGTGCCTGCTGTAGTGATGGGACCGCGCTGTGGAGTTTTCCGACTGCTGGTGCCAGTCTTGGTTGTTGTTCTCAAGCAATAATATTATTTACTGGTACTAAACAGTTTAAGACTGGACTATATTATATGTTGTGTGGCCAAAACCACTCGGAAACATTTTTTTTGTTATTTGAAGACCTAAATCATAGAAAACACATTAGCGCTAGGACGACCGCTTTTAAAACACATGGTCCAGAGAACCAATATAAACCGAATTTGGCACTTATGCTGTTTAGCACCGCCCACTCTCCAATTGCAGTCTACAATTTCCATATGTTGCCTTGGGCGATCAAAATAAACAACCTTCTAAATGGTATTTTCAGACCCTAGGAAATTAACTTCAGCATATAACTAAGGCTTAGACCTTTAGTAGTGCAAACACGGTCGGTCGCGCTCGAAAAACATGTTTTTCAGCTTATTAGGGCTGCAAAATAAAAAAAAAAGTGTTTCCGGGTAGTTTTAGGGATCAGGACATATAATACAATACAGCCAATATTTTCAAGCTACTTGTGAGCACTTCTGGTACACTGTACGCTGACATATTCGCTGGCTTTCATCTGAATGAAATTTGCCACCACCCTTTTCTACATTGTGAAATTGTCGAATAGTGCGTAGGATGGTGCCATAGCAAAGCTTTAGAACAATTTTTTTGCAAAAAAGAACAAGGCTAAATGTCTCAATGCCTACCAGCACTGTAAACAAGCAAACATAACAAAGGATAAAGATCATGAGCATGGAGATGACATTTATCGGCAAGCCCACAATTTCTCTTCTAGTTACCTCTTCTCCTAAACCAATTAGTAAAAAAAACATTATTAGAGGAACAAAAACCGGCTTTATCCTAGAAGAGGATAGTTTTTTTGCCTTGGTTCCCATAGGTTAGCCCTCAACCACTGTATACCCTGTTTCACCTATGTTTACATAGGCTGACCTGCCCGAAGCCTAAAGCTTAGTTGTATGCCTAAGTGTAGCACCTGAGGTCTCGGTTAACCTACGCTGGCCTGGCTATGCCTAAGGCTTAGTTTGTATGTACAATACCTGGGGTCAGAAAATACCATTTATAAGGTTGCCTACCTTGGTCTCCCAGGCAAAATATGGAAAGTTTTACGTCTTACGCAAAGTATGGAAAATAGTCTTTTTTAGAAGGGTCTACGAGGCCTTAGGAGAGACGAAGGCAATAAAGAATCCTCTTCTATGGTAGGGCCCAAAAACCTTTAAAGTCATTTCTGAACACCATAGTACCGTTGTTCAACACCATCACTGAATGGGCCGACTCGAAAATGTTGGAGAATACTGAGCCGACTCCAAACAACAAGCTAACCAGCCAACTGATTGCTAGTATGAACAACACAGTTCTTCTCCGAAAATATCTTCTATAGTGCAACGGGTATTTGATTACTATGAACTCATTGGTGGTGAAGACCAGCAGGTTGAATATGGTCAACAAGTTGCAGGAGCGGAGAATCACCAAAGTGAATTGGTTGATCTGCAAATCAGGTATAGAGTTTAAGACTTTGTAACAACTCAGTCCTAAACCTATGCTCACCTTCAGAGCCATCAACCGGTCCTGCATAGTTCTCATACTGTTGATTAGTAGGTGGGGCAAGCCCCAAGCAACCAGGCAACCCCCTCTAATCAGGTCAACAATGGCACAGTGTAGCACTAGCACATAAAACACGTTCTTCAAAACTCTTCTCCTATTCCTTATCAGGGATCCAATGACGAAGAGATTGAGAATAATGCATGCAGCACCGAGAATGTCGCAGATGAGCACGGCTATCGTTTTCATCTAAATCAAGTTTGGAAGTTTAGCTTGAGTTAAAAGCTAGTTTCATAAAAGTTTGTGCATACATCACTAGCAGGCGTTCTAGAGATGAGTACTGCATTTGAGGAAGTGGAATAATCGTCTGAGTCAGCATGTGCGAGCAGGTCGCCTGTTACATTGTACTCACTCAGCAACTCCTCAAAATAAACAATACTAAAAGGCACTGAAGAGCAGAAGGGCATTCCGCATACCCGTCCAAGTAAACAAAGGATATTTTCAAATGTGAAGGACCTACCTACCTACTTTTTCATTGTGTTATCAATTAAAAAATTACATTAAGCAATATATGGGCGGAATCCACCTGATGTCTGTTGCGGAAATCCTCAAAGTCTTGGTAGTTGGAGAGGAAGTTGAGGGGGTCATTGTTGGGAAAAGAAGTGGAGGGTATGTCGACTCGGTCGTAGGCCCTGTCAAGGCTACCTGTGCTCACAGGAATCAGGGATTGCTGTCTTCTGTAGTATGTTGGGTAAAAGCCAGATCCCGTATATCTACCAGCCCGTCCACTCACTAACCTGTGGTTGCTGCTTGTTCCATAGCTGGCAGACATTTCTTCAAAAAAAAGCTTATTACACACTGACTACAATAAATCTCGGTTGCAAAAAAGGAGGCATGACCTTGTTTTTAGACCTTGATAAAAAAAAGTTTGCTTTTGCTGGTCTTTGTTGTGAGGTATAGACAATAACATATTGTGCTTTCTATTCTCAATTTTTAAATCTTTTTATAAAGCAGAGGGACATTTGCAAATTAACTTATATATATACGGATAAAAGGACAAATTTCAACAAAAGATAAAAATAAATAGACTAAAAATTTTTATAAAAGTACAAAAACAAAAAAAGTTTTGTGCAAAAAATCAAATAAAAGAACTTCATTTTGTGAAAGAGTGCAGAAAAGAGAACCTATGGTTGTAGTCGGGGAAAAAAGCCTGAGGCGATGTCAAAACATATTTGTTATATTCATCTCAAAACAGTCCCAAGTGTAAACCAGAAGAGTCTCATACATTAATAAGACTCTGTAAAAGTCTCAACTCTACTTAAAGGGTTAACTCTACAGGGTTACATTCTTGTCCACATGCTCCGAAATCTGGTGTTCTTGGACTATTACACCTTTTTTCTCAATGGAGCCACTGACCGGCTTAAACAGTTTCAGCTTCCAAACAAAAGCAGTGGATTATAACCCCCTCCTCCCAAGCGTAGTATACCACCAATCATTTCCTGGGGGATGGCATTCCATTCTTGCACCACCAAAGCCTTCAGTGCAGTATTGGAGCAGGCCTTCGACTCGATATAAAGCCAGGCGATATAGTTCACAAAATAGTCCGCAAGTGTTTCTGCAAGGAGCCCACCTATTCGGCTTCTTCTCAAGTTGTTGTCCAGCTTAAAGACATCTGGGAAGTTCTCTGCAATCCAAACTTGGGTTTCTTGTGTGCGATGTGAAGGGACTCTATCTTGTTGAATTGTTTATTCCTCGCCTCCAAAAGATCTTTTGCCCAAGGCAGTTTCCAAAAAATTGCGGTACACAACACAATCCATAGTAAGTCTCTAAGGCACGAAGAAGAAAAGGGTCTTCCCGGAGTATGTCATTCCTCCCCAAAGCAAACCTCCCCAGACCATTACCCAAAAATGGATACCCGAACCAAAAAGGTAGAAAAGTTGAAGAACACCAAACTATAGAAGATGTGGACTGGAAAGTCACCCCGCTTTCATCTAAAACATAAGCACTAAACTTTCTCATCCAGACAAGTAGGACTAGAAACAAGAAAGCAATCCATTTTTGAGTTTACCTCGGCTCAAAAGTCTTCTCTATAAATGAAAACAAAGAATAATCTTTTGCCGAAAATTATTTTTGTTTAGTCTCCTCCACACAGGAACAGATTCAGTCTCAAAATCAACTTAGTAGCCACATCTCGTACTAATCCAATTTGGGGTGCTGCCACACAAGTAACACGTAAAATTGTTTTAGGCAGGCTGAGTGGGTTTAAGTAGGTCTGAAGAGGCAACTCATATATATCTTATGTGGGCAACGCTCTTTTCTGAACCACCCCAACAACCTTTGAGCCAAACATATCCAAGCAATAGGTCGTTCCAAACGTTTTCACGTTCTATTTGATTACAAAGCTTATGAGTTGTCGGTCAGCCGCCAGAACGTGCTCAAACGTGTGAGTATAGTCAAATTTTTTCATAATACTTCCAAGCGACCGAACGCAGGTTTCCACCGCAGTCAGCCCTCGATATAGTGTAATCTCTCGGAATGGGTAAAAGGATACACTATATTGAGAGCATGCTATGGGTATTTTTTTTACTTCTGGACCAATCTAGATCCAAAAAGGCCAACAAGAGCTTTTTTACACATTATTCATTGAATTTTAGGATGCTGAGACATGGCTTCTTTAAAAAAAACCAAACTTCGATTTAATGGTGTCCTTGGGCTCAATTTGGTTGCCTCCGCCCCACAAAATATCAGTAACCAGACCGCCGATTTAACGGCACCCTAGGGCTGGTCTCAAGCGAAGAGGGTTTTAAATCGAGGTTTGACTGTAGTTTTTTTTTAAATTCATTTTCACATCGATCTGATGGTGTTCTGGTGTTTGTAAAAGCCTCTTTGATATATAAATTAAAAAAGAAACAGCGTTTAAAAAGAGATAATCACAAATGATGAATGTTCCAACGACCAATTCAATTAAGGCAATATATAGTCGTTTGGATGTAATTAAACTCGCATATAAAGGCTGTCTGGCTAAAAAAATTGCCTTGCTTCACTGCTTTGAGTTTGTATGCATACTATTTTCGGGGTTTAAGTTTTGCTTGAAAGTGTCAAAAACAGACAAAAAGGGGGGGGGGTGGAAACGTAAACTTGACGAAATTATATTAGAGCTCGTCATTTGGATGTGTTCAATGTTGCGATGGTATGTTGTTTTGGCAAAAAAATATATAGACATGACTTTATTTTAAGCGCCCACTGGCAATCTTGTGGCTTTATCTAGTATTTATGCCAAAAATTGAATAAAAGAGGCAAAGAAGCAAAATAAACAGGCAAAGGACTCACAACACTATGTCACTATGTTGGAGTGCTACTATAGGGAAACTGCACACAATTTGATGGAGGGGGGTGTTTATAACTTTGGGGTGGAGTTGGTATAATACAGTAATACCAAAATACTTTTGGGTTGTCGAGGTCTACAGGATTCTAGTAACAAGTGCTAATTTTACCACAAATTGCCGCAAAACAAGTGTACCATCCGACTCTGACCTATTTTAGTGTTCTAAAAATGGTAAAACGAATCGTTTTGGGCCGGTCCTTTGCGGTTAAGGCTGTTTTTTGTGCAACCCATTTGTGCCCCTATTTGGCCTTTTTTTGCCCTTTAACCGTCTTTTTCAGAATACAGTAGTACCGAGATTCTGTATGTTTCATAAGAACCTGTTTAAAAATTTTGATTCTCTTTGACAATCTTTTAAAAATTTGAATTAATTAAAAAAAACTATACAAGTTGTCACAAAAACGCTGTAAAATTTTTGAGACAAAACTGATTGAACCTTTTTTGGAAGGTTGTCTGTCCACATTTTCCTCTCCGTTTTGTTCGCACCTCTTTTTTTGCTTGAAGACCTTGGAAGGAATAAACAGAAGGTGTTGTTTGCTCCAACTCCAACAACTGCGCAAACAAACACTATGGAATTAGGGCGAAGGACAGGGATGTCTTCTAGAATCAGGTATGTGTATAAAAACCCACTTTTATGTGACCCTCAGTATTTGATGCTTGAGAAATCTGTCATAGAGCTGTAATTTTTGCCACTAATAATGTCAACTTTTGGTTTTGTGCGTGAATTATCCACCCCAATGTTTTACCACCTCCCCTCAAAAAGTATTTGGTCTTTCTAGGTATAGTTCTAGGCTTAGGCTTAGTTTCTTTCTTATTTTCGCCACAGCTACTTACTTTTGAAAAAAAAAAATAGTACCCTTAATTGAAATCCAGAATACAAATGAGATACAGGTCATGGTCGTGCATTGACACACTTGTGAGTTCTTCTCCCTTTTTTCTTGTTCTCATTTCTATTAGGCGCCACTGGTTTGTGGATTGGAGAAGGCTAGTGATGTTCTCTGCTAAACACACTCATCTTCCTTGTCTAAATAGGAATGCGGTTTATCCCCCACACTTATTATATGTTAATATACACCTTTCTAGTGGTTGGCGATAGGTGGTCGAGATTTTGTTGTTTAAATAAACTCACAGTGGTCTTAATCATCACTAGGTTTAGTTATGAATCCTATAGAGCTGTTTAGTAGGCAAATCGAGATTTTCCCATTCCAAAGTCCATTTGAATACAGTAATTTGACATAGAACTTTTGTTGCCTCGGGCTTCGTAATCTGTTTCGGCATTTATGACGTTTATGCCCTCACCCCCTTTTTTGCCTTGGTTCCCCTTGTTGTTGTAGGCCCTCATCAGCATTTCTAAACGATAAGAAA
>BBSZ01009764.1:0-11611 GCA_000981365.1 Subanguina moxae
GTTTGGCCACTTTCCTTTGCCCGAGCGATGGCATTTTTCACCTCCGGCACTACTTTTTTGAACGACATCATCACTAAAAATACTGTACTAACAATCTTAAACCATCAGGCTATCCATTATCATACAAAGTTTCAACAATGTTGCATAAAAATTAATTTGGTGCAAGTTTTTTGTCCGCCTGAAAATTGATGTCACTGCGAAAAATGCGTTGGTAGGGCTTCTATGTGAAGACACAATGCGACACATTTGTAGTCAAAATGTAGCTAAGAGTCTGTACAATAATTTTGCTTTTGACAGTTACATCAAAAAAATAGTCTGTTAAAAGATACGCGCCAAAATGTGCCAAAAAAATGCTTGGTGCAAGTTTTTTGTCCGCTACTGTACAGCATTGTCTGCAAGATATGTTGCTTTTATTAATTCTTTTAATTTTTTAAATAAATTTTTAGATTGTTGCGTTACAGAAGAAATTCTTTCTTTGCTATTTTCCAAAGCAAAAGTTCTGGGCAAAATCAAAAATTGTTTAAAAGTGCTCCTCGCCGCTCTCCAGTAATAAGTTGGATAATGACCTGGTTCGGCTGAATGATTTCTTATTACTCTTTCAAAAAAAAAATGCAATAATTTTATTGTAAATAATTTGAAATTGTTATGCATAGCTTTACATTAGGTTTATAAATATTTTTTTCTGTTTTTTCTCTTTATTGACTATTTAGCAATTTTTGATGAAAAAAAGCAACAATTTAATCAATTATGTATTCTCCATTATTGCTTACGACCTGCTCCCACTTTTCAATCAGTTGGTCAATGCCTCCTCGCCAGAAATCGCTGGTTGTAGACTCGAAGAACTTGTCGAGCCAGTTTTCAAGGTCTTCCTCGTTGTCGAAAGTTACGCCCCTCATGTAGTTGGCCAAGGAGCGGAAAAAGTGGTAATCCGTTGGAGCAATGCCGGGCTCCTTGATGGTGCTTTTGACAAGTTTTGCAACATGGGGTCTGGCGTTGTCGTGGAGCAGGATTACTTTGCCTCTTCTACCGGGTCTTTTCTGCTGAAGAGCCTGGTTTACTCGGTGCAACTGGGATGCGTAGAGGTTCTTCTCGGTCTTCTGGTTCTTCTCAAGTATCTCCCAGTGCACAAGGCCCTCCCAGTCCTACCAGACGAACTCTTTTTTGGGTGGAGATCCTGTTTAAGCACGATGGCGAGCAAGATTTTGAGTGGCAAACAAAATCCGCTTTTCCTTCTATCCTTTATTCAATTTTTGTGGCACTCAAGCTTCCAATTTTTGAGTGAATCCCATGGATTTAAGGTGGTTGCAGATGGTCGGCTGAGTATATCTTCTCAGCCAATTCCCTTTGGGTTTGACGCCCATCCTTCTCCAAAAAGCCTGAAGCTGGTCGCAATTCTCGCTACTAGGATATTAGGAGGGGAAGGGAAAAGAATAGGTGCAATTTGTAAAAGGACTACTCAACCATATTTTACTAGAAAGAAGGGCTGTAGATCGTAGTAGCACAAATTTATTTTATTTTTGTGCTTTTTATGTTTATAATTATTGTGCGACTCGTACTAAAATAATCACTAGTTAGTAATTTTAATAGAGTCAAAGTATTTATGGAAAACTACGAAAAACAACTTACTCCAATAGATGAACATCAAAAGCTTTTGCCTAAATCAGTGCGCAAAACACAGAAAATGTAGTGTATGAAGGCGACGGCCAATACTCCCATCGTAATACTTTTGTAAATTTATTTTGAATTTGAACTACAGAATGGTGTGCGAGAATTTTTTTGTGAACAACAATTTAGAACAAAAAATATAATAGGTTGGAGCACTGCTTTCAAAAATGAAATGAAAAAGTGAGAAGTTTTCATTTCTCTATAGAAAATTCCTCATTAAGAAACAAAATGAAAATATTATCATTCCATTCACGAGCATGACTGCGGCCTTTGTGCGCTAAATTACGCTGAAAAGCTAAAAACATTAAATTGACTAGCCTTTAATTTTCATATTGTTTCCCCAATTTTTACAGCCTTCATTGAGGTAAAAAGGTAGATAAGACAGTCAAATAATCAATGAACTCTGAATTTTATCATTAAACTGTCTACATGGTAACCCAACTACAAGATTAATTAGAAGAAAGATAGACAACTTTCTATCAATTTTAAAAAACAAAAGTAGACTCTTAGCACATTTTTATGCAGTCATCTTTTGAAAGTCAATATTTTGGACAACTATCAACTGCATACTTCTCGTTTAAGACGTTTAGTACATTTTATAAAAATTTTTACTAATTTACGGTCATTCAATGTTCTTTTTGATTCGTTTGATCAGATCATCACTTTTACGATTCTATTTTTGCTACAAAACTTGTTAATCATTTGATTTTGTTTCTCTTTTGTGCCGGCAAAGGTTAGCTTACAGACGCTTATACCACATGTTTATTTGCTCAAGAATTAGGTGAACGTCAAAAGATTAGTTGCAATCCTATCATTTGGTTACTCATTCATTTTAAAACATTTTTCTGAAAGTTTGCAGGTGTAAATTATTTGCGTTAACTTTTTGTTTCATAGCATTTTTGGTGTAATCGCAAAAGTTACGTTACTCCAATTGTGTGTATTATTTCAGGCTAGTTTTTTCTGCAAAAAAAAGACAGACAACTAATAGTGGTTGTAATTTACATTGAGTAATTTTTAATTAATTTATTTTTTAATTTGTTTTTACCGTATGTTCTCTAATAGGGCTCCCCTCTAAATTCAAAAAAATGTGTTCGTGGCATTGTGCTTTTTATCAAAATCTCAACCGCAAGCCTCCTGCGCCCCCTTCGGGCCACAGGAGGCTTAAAGAATCTTTTTATGCCCAGTTTCAACGATAAAAACATGGTAGCGTACCTATAAATAAGGTGTATACCGTGAGGGACCAGAACAAAAATACTTTTTGGTGATTTTTTTTCCAATAAATCGACCTTTTATGTATTGATATAGGTTATGGTCCTTTTTTCTCTATCTTTATTTGTTCATCTATTTCCTGGAACCTTTGAACAAAAATAACAGCAAGTTAATCTACTATATACTCTCCGACATTGGTTACTACTTAAGCCCAGCGATCTACTGACTTATTGACCCCGTTTTAAGTTGTTTTTTGCTTAAAATTAATTTTAAAAAAGACGAAAAAACGAATGGCAAGCAAGTTTTTCCAAGGTAAAAGCGGTCCTTCCCCTATCTTTTCTTGCAAAAAACCATGATTTTTAGGGAATTCTACCATGTTTTGGCGGATTGTCGTATACGGCCTTACATTTTATCATAGTCCCTCATAGCAAATGTAAAAAAAGTCGCCATTAATGAAAATAATTAAAAGAGTCCAAATTTTTTATGAGCATTTTTCATAATATTATTGTAAAGAGATTGCTATCAGTAATTTACACAAAATTGTTGAAAGTTAAGTATAAAAAGTTATGGTGTGCTTTTTGTATGCAAATATGTTTCATTTCTTATATGTACGCTTACAAAAATATATTAAACTTTCTTTTTGTTAGCTAATCAAAGATTTTGGGAACCGGCGTGAGACGCAAGAAATTTTCCAAGATATGCGACAAATTTTGCGAAAATGTGGTGTCTCTATGCCTTCCTCAGTCCAACCAGTAGACTCCAAGAGTTCTGTCAAAGGCATTCAAGAGATACTTCGCAAAACGTCTATTCCGTATTTTAAAAATGTTGTATATACCTACTTTTAAGATTTTGTAGTTTAGGTTTAGCACTGTGTTTCTGCCATTCCACAAAAATGATTTCAAAGAAAAGGATTTTATAGTCTCTGATCCTCCACCAGAAAAGCCAGGTCAAAGAAATAAACTGCGTGAGTGCCCAATTTTTTAAAGGACTTTGTATTTTTTTCGGGCAGTTGAGACCTGTAAATTTGTAAAAGAACTCGAAATGGGCTCGAAACGTGGGGCTTTTTAGGCAACCCCCTTCGCCCTTCGGTTCAAAAATTCTTAGCCATTTATTCAAGACTCAATATTTCGTGGTCGGTTGGTATGAGCTTAGGAAATTGTGAAAGCCACTTAAGCAGAGTCACATTCTTCTCCTAAAAAACCATCCGGGCACTAAGCCTTTTCTGGTTCTTTATTGCCGATAATCAGAATTGAGGCGTGTTTTGGGTTATTATCTTGCTGAAAAATTCATCTGGCTGGAATTTTCTCTTCGTGGGACGTTTGGGATAGCATCTTCTGTTGCAGTATTCTTCTGTAGGTGTCGTCTTATCCAGGTTTGACTGTACTGCGAATCGAACCTTTGAACAAAAACCGCAGGACTTATGACACAACCAAATTGCACAAACCCACCATCATTTCAATCTCAAGACTTGGTAGTTGTTATAGGAGCGCTTTTCTACTCGTCTTTGCACACATTAGATACTCTCACAAGAGATTGAACTTAAAGTTGTCGCTCCAGAAAACCTTGCCCCAGTCACCTCTTGTCTAATACCTCAGTCTCCCTATTCAAATCCACTTGAACATATCTGGCAAGAGCTGGACAGAAGAATTCGGGCCAGAAGTTTCACCAAAACAGCTGACTGTTCAAAATTTTTAATGATGACTGCTCAAAAATTCTTATTGATGTTGTTATGAAACTTGTTGAGTCTATGCCACACCGTTGTGCGGCTGTTATCGCTTCCAACGGTTATGCGACGAAGTATTAAGCCGTTCGTTGTTAGAATTTGCTGTTTTCAACGAAGATTCCTGGATAAATAAGCTGTTAAATGTGTTGGGCAAAAACTTTTTTCCGCCCCAAAAATGTGCGCAGTTTTGAAAAACTGCTATAAAATATTTAAAACTATAGCGTAAAATTAAACATTTGCGCTCAAAATGTAGCTGAGTGTCTATGGAAAAACATTGCTTTAAAGAACTGTGCCAAGAAAGAGCTTTGGAGGAAATACAGGCATAAATGAACAAAAAATGTGCTTGGGCAAAGACTTTTTCCTGATATTATTTTTTAAGTCATTTTGGATATTTTTAGATAGAATACATAAAGTAGTACAATTTGTGGTCGAAGGTAAACTTTTTAACATTTACTTTTTGAACAATTTTTTAAGTTTTTTCTCACAGATTGGTTGTTTCTTGCTTTACTTGGAATAATTATGGTAACTTAATTTTTTGAAAATCAAAAAGAAATTGATACAAAAGTGTGCTAGGCGATCTGCTCGATGGCTATGGACTTGACTATTGAATTTTTACAAACTTGTACGTTAACTATCAATGTTGGTTTGTAAAATCTAATAATCTTTAGGGCATGTTAGTGTAATTTATTATGCCGATGAAAACACCCATGGCTTCTCCAACATTGCAGCCACTTATTGTGTTTGGACAGGCAAGTCTTAAACACTCAATTTTTTTCTCTAAATTTATACTAGGCTTTTTTATAGGTTACGCAGTGGCTCTTGTATTGCTCTCTGCTGTGTTTGTTCACTACGTAGCGCCACAGGCCATTGGATCAGGGGTCAATTTTTAAGAGGGAAAAATACACATCTCTGAGCACTTCTAAAATTATTTTTTTAATTTCAGATACCTGAGATGAAAACTATATTAAGAGGAGTTATACTAAAAGAATATCTAACGTTTCGCACTCTGGTCTCCAAAATGGTGGGCCTGACCTTGTCTCTTGGCAGTGGAATGGTTGGTTCTGCTAATTTTGTTAAAGCAAATGATATTTTATTTTTTTCAAAACTTTTTTAGCCAATTGGAAAAGAGGGGTACTATTTTAAACTTTTACTATTTTAAACAATTTAGTTACTTATTGAACTGGTGTCTCCCTCCACTCTCCTGACTTTTCTATCAAATAAGTTTATGAAGAACAAACAGGAGAAAAGCAGCATCATATACTACCGTGTGCCTGAAAAGTTCGTAGACAAGGTTTACGACTTTGTTTTTCCTTTATAATTAAGGCATAAATATCAATGTTTGGCACCGTTAGAAAGCCCTATTTCTCCTCTTTCGAATGATATAAAAACTTAATTTCGAATCACTCAAAATGACCACCACCAGCTGCAATACATTTACGAAGTCGTTTGTGGAAATTGTCAATGGCGTCTTGAAACATTTCTTGTAGAATTTTGGCCCATTCTTTTACCAGTGAAGCCTTTAGTGCAGCAATTGATTTGTGTAGCCCGGAACACGTTTTCGATTTGAGATACGGCCGGCCAAAGTAGTTGAGCACATTCCAGTCAGGAGAGTTCGGAGCCCATTCGCCGTCTCGTTTCTTCCAATGAGTGTTGACCTTGATGAAGCCCGGAAAGTGACTTGACTTCCTTAGATAGGGTTTGCCCTTTGACTGTTTTTCTCGATTTTATCTCCAGAGCTTTTTTCATCATTTTTTGGACAGAATCTTTCCCAATTTTCAGTTGCTTTGCCACCTTTCTTACCGAATTCTTCTTGCTGTGGATGTGCCTTTTTTGTGACCATTGCAATAGCAAACCTTCTTTTTGATCTTCCGAATTTTGGGAGTTGTTGCTGTAGCTAGTCGCCCACTTCTTGCTCTGTCTTCGTTGCTACCTGTTTCCCGGAAACGCTTGACGGCCTTTTAAACTGTTCGCTTATGAATATTATGTCACTTTGCTTCTTTCCTTCTTGCCAAAGTCGAGCGATACCGGCTCTTAAATCTGACATTCTAAAACATTTTGTTGATGTGATACGACAAACAATATATCATTCGAAAGAGGAGAAAAATGGCTTTCTAACGGTGCCAAACATTGATATTTATGCCTTAATTATAAAGGGAAAACAAAGTCGTAAACTTTGTCCACGAACTTTTCAGACACACGGTAATATTGTTTTCCACCAACACAATAAAAAGAAAATACAAAGGCGTAACAAAAAAAAAACTCCCGCATTTCTCAAAAATCTGTGTACGTAACTCTTGCCCCTCCGATTCCCGCTTTTAGAGACCCTTACCCTCTGGAACCCCATTCTTTTTGGGTTTTGGCACAAAATACGGATTTTCATTATACAAATACGATCGACCACCTCCACCCACTAAAACATTAATATATGTTCTTAATACAACACACCTATATGTAATTTAACAGACACTCGAGTATAATCGAGTAGCGCCAATTTATCAAAAGAATCGAGGGGAATCCCAGTTTAGTAAGTGCCGCAACTTTTATTTATAATATATTTTATATTTTCTCTTCAAAAACCTTGACATTTAAGTCCATTTGTACATGTGGCAAGTGTTGTGGCCAATTTGCTTAGCTCCATGGTGCAGTCTTTCCGCGGAATTTATGCCAACGAATCCAGGTCTTCCGTGAGTGTCTAAGAAAAATTTGCAAGTGAAATACGTGAAATTGTTCAGGAAATGCTGGCGGCTGCATGTGCCGTGGGTGTCAGCTCTACCTTCTCAGCTCCCATTGGAGGTTGTGAGTAAATTATGTACCCACCCTAGCTTTTCAATTTCTTGTTTGTGGTTTGAGGAAAGCAAAAATAAAATTTTTACACATTCTAGGAGTGCTGTTTTCCATAGAAGTGACCAGCGTGTATTTTGCTGTGCGCAACTACTGGCGAGGTTTTTTCGCTGCTGCTTGCTCAGCCACTGTTTTCCGCTTGATGAGGGTGGTGTTGACAGCAACTGAAGGTGGGTTTTGATCAAAAAGGCAGGAATGAGTTATTTAATCACATACCAAAAGTGCAGGGTGATCCAACAATTTTAAAAGACTTAAAGCACACAAGTTTTTTTTTTTCTAAGCCTCTTTGGAGTATATTTTAGAAGCGTCAAATTTTTTATTCTGAAGCCTTCCAGCAGTCAAAATGTCCTCAGGAATGCGAATCTAAAAACACAATTTTGTAAAAAGGCTTGGTTGGTAACGGTTTCTAACCTTTCTAACGGGTGGCGATGCAAAATCCTCACTCACTTCTATGCCTTGTTTGCAGCAAACTTTTGGCAGACTGCCCATCATTTCAATACCTATTTGTAGCAT
The DNA here is from genome assembly GCA_000981365.1 of Subanguina moxae. Classification (NCBI taxonomy): domain Eukaryota; kingdom Metazoa; phylum Nematoda; class Chromadorea; order Rhabditida; family Anguinidae; genus Subanguina; species Subanguina moxae. Next base: position 7,952 of record BBSZ01009764.1, read on the forward strand.
TTTTCTTCCTATCTTTTCTGATTTTTGCTACAAATTAACTTTTTTACAGACAAATGCCTTCAAACGAGGACACCCTGTTGTTATTGAGAGCCAGTAGGACATAGGTTTTGTAGCACTTTTTCTGCTCTTTAAGATTATATATTATATGTATTGGTGACTTAATTATAAATTTGAAAAATGAATGGGTTTATTACAGTCTAGATTTTACTTCGCAACCCGTTATAAAACAATGAGTATTTTTATTCAAAAATATCGAAAATGTTGAAAAAAACCAAGGCAAGCTCTCTTATGCCCCAATTTGGGAAAAAAACTACCGTATTTGCAAATACGGTAGTTAAATACGGCAGTAAAAGTAGTCCAATTTGCAGTTACTGTGGTTGCCTTCTACCAAACAAGTTTTCCAAGAGAAGCCTTTTTTCCTGAAGAGATTCCCATCTTTGCTCTCATAGGGTTTGACTTCAAGAACTTTTAAATTATGTTGTTTAAGCTTCATTTTTTCAGAGTTATCTGTGGCTTCTTGTCCGCCGCTTTTATATCGATTCAGAGAAAGATGGTAGTTTGAAAAAATTTTTACCTGGCATCAAGCTTGATTTAAGATACTGTTTCTTCGCAAGAACAAATATGCTAAAAGCATTTTTCAAAAACAGTAAATATTGTGCATTTGGACTATGTTGATCACAAAAATTATTTAACTTTTAGTTGGATCATCTACCCTATTGTTATTTCCTTATTTGTTGGCTCATTAACTTACCCAAAGGGTTTTGGAAAATTTTTGGCAGGAGAGGTGTTTATAAATATTTAGCTAAAATATGGAACAGACACTCGCTTCACTCTAAAACAACACCTAGTCTGTTCTAGAGTTGATTGGGGTGCCTGTTCCAGAGTTGTTCCAAATATCTTTCTGGATTTGTTATAAAGTATAATTTCAGAAAAAATTCAGTCAAACAGCCAAAGACTTCTTTGTCAATTGCAGTTAGTTTTTTTATAGTGCTTGATATTTGCAGTAAAAACTTGATTTAAGATACACTATATGTCTTGTATACAATTAATTTGTTTAATTTTGTCTAGTATGTGGTGAATTAAGGTAAAGTGACCCTTGGTATAACATACACTTATGGGTGGTTACAAGGGTGTCTCTTAAATCGGGGTTTGACTGAATTTTATAAAATATTGGTTTGTGAAGTTTATAAAATTATAAAAATTTGAGCAAGATTCCATAGTCCAGTATAAAAACATGGTAAAAGGCCAAAAAAGGACCAAAAAATTGTACAAATGTGTTGCAGAAATAACAGTCTAAGCCAAAAAAAAAGGGCCAAAACAAATCTCTTTACCGTTTTTTAGGGTATTAAAATAACCTAGAAGCGAATAAGACACATACCGTATTTACTCTATTAAGCGGGCATGCCCGCTTATTTTTCGATCCTTTGCTAGGGGGTCCGCTTATTAGAGGGTGCGCGCTCATTAGAAGGTGCCCGCTTAATTTTCGGCCTTTTCTCGTATCATATTCAAATGTTATTGGGAAACACAATGAGATAGATCTCAAACGACTCAGGAAGAGCTGCAAATTCATTAGCCAGGGTGCCCGCTTAATAGAATAAATACGGTATTCAGTGGCAGTCACATTGGACAAGGGGAGGGGGATGCAAGTTGTATAATCCAGTAGAGTCAAGAACTTTTTGTCAATTGTCCGACTTATAAACCAAATTCCAAAACATTATAATATTTGGGTTTATAAATATAAAAAAAATAGAATTTATTAGGAATAAAAACATCTAAAAAAGCCTGTGTAAACAGAATAAAAGCCAAAATATTCCAAAACAAAGATTTAACGTTTCAGCGTGGACTGCACCTGTTAACACCAGCAACTATTGTGGCAAACCTTTTTTGGAAACGTGGACAGGTTTCTTTTCTTTTACTTTTTTAATTAACCAAAAATGTTTGACAGGTCCAAATGGAGAGTACAGTGTATTTGTAAATTTGTCCTGCTTCATGGTAGTATATGTAATTTTTTTTATATTCTCTAAATATTTTTTCAGTTTCATTATTTCAGTTCTTTCTAACTGCCTTGGTCTCAACCCTGCCTATTCCTAGTGGCATATTTGGCCCGTCTTTTGTATTTGGGGCTGCTATTGGTCGTACAATTGGTAATAGTTGAATTCAGTCTATAATAAATTACCGTGAGTCCCGTAAGTTTGGAATAAAAAAATTAAGGGCGCTATTAGGATATACCCACTTTCTCCAATAATAGCTACTACTCACCCCCCCCCCACACAAATCGATTTTTCCAAAAGTGTTTAAAAACCATTTTAAGTACATTTTATGCCAAAAAACGAACAAAAAGACTATTTTAAAGGGCTGAGGGCTGTATAGGGAGGGAAGGGAAAAGAATAAGACCAGTTTGTATGAAAAGAGAAGATTTTGAACATAGTTTCTATTACTGGGACCTACTACATAACGAAGTTTGGTACGCATGCTATTTTCATGCGTCTACAGCTATTCTCTAGTCATTTATGTCTCAGGTATGTTTGCGTGCGCATCTCAACTCCAAGCCTTTCGAGCTCCCGAGCCCCCGAGTCCCCGTAAGGGACAACGGGGGCTTAAGATTTAGAGATGCGTACACAGACTTACCTGCGAGATGAATCCGAGCAATACTCTTGATCAGAGAATGCTTCTAGATGCACTTTTTGCCCTGGTTCAGTAAAGGAGACGGGTGAATAGCCCTTCAAACTAGTGGCCCCTATGACTTCCTTCCCCTCTCAATTCAGCACCTATTCTCCGCCCTTTAAGCCCATCAAAAACATAATCTTTCAATTTAGGTATTTAGGAGAAAATTAATTTTTAATTTCCACTGCAAAATTGCGGGACACAGAGTATAGACATTGCACTTAAGGTGAATTAATTGCTACGTGGTATCCTGAAGGTTAACTGATTTTAATTTTTTAGAAAGCCAAGTGCCTTACTAATTATATTACATTTCAAGGAATTCGTGGGCCTGATGAAATTTTGATCTTTCCCGGTGTCTATGCAGTCGTGGGTGAGATTTATATATGTTAATAAGACAAAAAATGTAAAATTTTGTAGGAGCAGCCGCTTTTTGTGGAGGCGGTTGTTTTGATGTTTTGAATGGCTAATTTTAATTATCTAATTATTAGTAACACATACGGTGTCTGTCGCAGTTATTGTCTTTGAGTTGACAGGTCAACTTCTCTACATTCTGCCAGTCATGGTAAGAATTTCAAAATGACCAGGCGATAGACTTATGCTCAAAAGTTATAAGGTCAGCTTGTTCCCTAAGGTGTTTTGGCTTTTTGCAAAAATAACTTGGCTTATAGCAGCTATACAAGTAGCTGTATGGGTTTAGAAAATTTTTGGAAACAATGGAAAATATGGCTGAAAAATAATAAAATATTTGGTTCTACAGTCGAACCTCGTTAAACTGGCACCCCTAATTCAAAAAAATGTGTTTGTGGCATTGTGTTTTTGACCTATGTTTTGCTGGTGTCTTCTGGGCATGTTATATACCAAAATTTAGCTTAAATTCTAGGCTACGTTTTGGTATATAACATGCCCAGAAGACACCAGCAAAACATAGGTCAAAAACACAATGCCACAAACACATTTTTTTGAATTAGGGGTGCCAGTTTAACGAGGTTCGACTGT
>BBSZ01009765.1:0-18802 GCA_000981365.1 Subanguina moxae
ACTAAAGGAGGGAACCCAAAGGCGCCTGCTCTGGACTTGATATTGGAATGGGTGCATCGAGCCTGGCAAGAACTCAGCAAGGAGATGATCGCGAAATCGTTTGAAGGTTACTTTTTTGGATTCTATTAAGCCGAAATGTCGGCTTAATAGAAGATATACGGTATTTATTGTTTCAGTCTGCGCAATCACAACACCAACAGATGGCTCTGGGGACGACAAAATCGCGTGCTTCAAACTAGAAGGATCCATTGGTTCATACATGTTCAATAAAGTGTTAACCCAAAATTTGCTGTTTGAGGGGGTCTTCTATTAGAGAGGGGCCTTCTATTTTTCAACCCTCCTCTTAAGGGGGCCTTCTATTAGAGAGGGGCCTTCTATTAGGGAGGGGCCTTTTAATAGAGAATTTACGGTAAATATTTAAACCCCTAGGCCTAAGACTGAATTAGTAACATCAAAGGCATATAGCAAAATTAATAATAGCAACGGACTAAAATAAAAAGTCCGCTTTTCATTTAGTAACTAAATATTTAGACTTTTGGCAGCAAGTATTTAGTCCACTAATTTTTATATTTGCTACCGAAAAACCACTTGTACTAGTGACTAATTACTAATTAGTGGCTAATAATGGCTAACACCAAGAAATTAGTGGCTAATTAGTAATTAACCACTAAATTTCTGGATTTGCTACGAGTCCCGATGGCAAATTGGAGGTTAAGATTTTTTTTTTTCCTTAGCAAAACGACCTCTCAAATATTTTTTAGATTTCGGTTTACAACCTGTTTATGAATAAAGATAGTTGGAAGAACAAGTACGAATTAATTCAAGCACTAAACAAACAATTCAGACAAGCCGTTTGTGGAAATGAGAAACACTCCTGTGAATAATGAGGCAACAGATTGCCAGAAGACTGGGCGCAAGTGTAAAAATAATGTTTGGCGAACTTTCAAAATTAACTTGGCAGAGAAGGATATCGATTTTTTTCTCTGGCCGGAGGGATACTTTTGTCTGTTTTCTTTCTTCCCTTTCATGTTGTCTGGTTTTATTTTTGATGTTCTGTCAACTATTGTCTCTTTGGATGGTTATGTGATAATCCGGTTCCTGGAAGAGGAGGAAAGAAGAAAGTTTTTAAAGGTTAATGAGGTGGTTAAACCTGCCGGGAGGCTTATTTTTTGTGCAAGCTACTATGCATTTGTTTTTTACACTTCTTTGTATACTCAAACTTTTGTGTTATTGTTTTAGATATCTCGGTCAACTTACTGAATCAAAGAGCAACTAATAAGTTAAATGAAGCTTTTGGAAAATACAACCTTCGAGTCAGTCGCATCTTATGTCACTTGCAACTCTATTGATTTTTTGCTAGATGTCAGGTTGGAGAAGTTTGGTGTAGAAAAGACAAAGTTTGACCAGTAAAGTTGTAGGTTGGAAGCTTATTCCTGCAAGATGATTAACATGGACAAAAAAGAGTGGAAGAAAAGCATCAACATTTCCGCCACAGGTGATGCAAAGAAAAATGGTGGAGGAAAAGAATTGCAGCCACTTTCGCCGTCAGAGAACCTCGACTTGATCCTAACTGGTTTGTCTTCACGACCTCCTTTCTATGCTACTTTCAACCATCATAATAACAACCACCGAGTGCACATCCAGCGTCTACGCCATGTTTCAGAGCCTACAAGTTGCACTTCATCTGACAATGATGATCATGATAATAATCATCTCGGAACTGGCGCTATCTTGGTCTCCGCTGTTTCTCGACGAACTTTATTTGTAAGCTTGCCTATGTATTTCATTGCCTACTGTTCAGGTCGTAATTTCTAGGACATCGTAGCTCTACTAAACCTCAGCTATCCGGATTATGACTTCTCACAGACAAAGAGTTCGTGTTTTTCATTGGTTACTTACCAGGTCGGTTTTTACTGGCTATTCTTTGTCTCCTTCCGAATTCCGAAGTTTCATGCCCTCTTGATTATATAGGATTGCGTGCTAAATGTTGATGGAAAGTTTTCGGCTACCGTCATGAACTACGGAAATGTCCGCGAAGAAATGTGGAAAGTCATTAACGAGGAAATCAAAGTTAATGAATGTATTATCTACAGGTGAATAAATTTCGAATTAACGATTATTTTCGGTGTGACTTCGACTTTGTTTCAGCTACATTCCTGGCTATGGTGGAGATCCTTTCACCGATGATGGATGTATTTGGTCCTTTAATTACCTTTTCTACAACAAGTCCTTGAAGCGATTTTTGTTCTTCGCTTGTCGTGCTCTGCGTTCTGAGCAGTTGGATCTGTCTTCAGAGCAGCTTTGGGGGGTCGATGCCAGTTAAGAACTTTTTAATTAGAAGTAGCGGTAAGAGTTCGCCTAGTTTTAAAAAAATCTCATGTAGAACTTTAGAGCGAATTTTCGAGTTCTATGGCAGACGAAATGGCTGGCCCAAGCGCAAAATTTTGGAAATAATTATGATCCTTTCCCCGTTCGTACTTCTTTCCAATGTCTCGGTTTTAACGTTAGCTAACGTTTTTATTTTCAACGCGTTGCATTTCTTCATCTTAATTTTGCTTTATCTTTGTTTTTGTCTGCGCTACCTAGTTACCTAACTGCGTGAAGCTTTTATTTAGGGCATGTCCCTGTCAAACTCTACCCAATGGAACTCATGTAACCACCTCTAGTTAGTTGCTGAAAATCACCTCTCGTTTGTAATGGTTTTTTTTTTTTTCAATTCGTCGTTTATGTCGTATTTCTCGTCACCTGGTCAGTTTCGACTGGCATTGTGGAATAGACCGCTTTGTACAATTAGATTATTGTAGCTAAATAGGCTAGGGCGAAAATTTTGACATTTATTTAAATGCCTATTCGGATGCCTATTTTACATTGAACCGATTAATAAGTCAGTCGGCTGTCTATTTTACGACTATAGTTTTTCTGTATGCATTGCATGGCCATGCAGTGCATCAGTAACATTTTTCTTTAACTCTGTAGATATTTCTCTTTAAATTTGCGCATTTAATGTGAATCTTTTTAAAAGTCTTAACTGATAGGAGTTACCAACTAATAATTTTAATTGTATGGCTGGACCAAACAATCTTTATCTTTTCTATCCTTCTCCATCTGATCACCAATTATATTACTCACCAATGCCCAATATTCAATTTACCCATCCTATGTGTAATAATGTTAGTTCTAGTGATTGCTGAAAGGTAATAAACGTAGCAATTGAATCATCTGTTTCGTTACAGCCGTCATTATCCACACAATTCTTCGCACATGTAGCAGTCGTGAATTCTCATAAACCGATTTTCACTCATGTTAAACTTTAATAAATGTTTAGTGATTGACTTTTTAGTAATAGGCGTTTATTTCAATGGATTTACAAGATAGACTTCCAGTTCAATATGAGTATCTGGATCATACAGCCGATGTTCAGCTGCATTCTTGGGGCACTTCTTTGGAACGAGCAATTGAGGAAGTTGTTTTGGCATTGTATGGTAAGAAGTGCTCAAATTTTATACATTGCAGATATGTTTTCTGATTTAGGCTACATGACTACAGACCTCCAGAAAGTGCAAAATGAATACTCTATGGATTTCTCCGCTTCTGGTCAAGATCTAAATCAATTGCTCTACAATTTGTTGGACACGTGTCTCTATCATTTCAACGCTGAGCCATTCTTTATCGGACGTTGGTGCCAGGTTCCTAATTTTTACATCTACATATTCATTGCTTAGGTTGATTACTTTAGGTTCTCAATCTAGAGCAAAGGTGTCCTGAAGATTGTCTGGAAACTTTCGGCGATGATGGCGGTGATGGGGCTGAACAATTTTCTATCAAATTGCGTTGTTTTGGAGAGTCATTTGATCTGAACAAGCATCCCCCAGGAACAGAAATTAAGGCAATCACGTATTCCAATATGCAGATTAATAAACCAGACTGTTCTATGACAGTATTGCAGCCAGAAAAGAGAAGGAAGGAAGACAAGGGAAGTTCCGATGAATCTGCAAGCAGTAGGGGGTCGGAACACATGGAAGGAAAAGGAGAATTCTTCCACATCTTTGTTATTGTCGATATTTGAAAATAAAAAAAGTTTATTTTCTAATTTTCATTGTGTTTTGGCTTTTTCGCAAAGCCTTACATTTCTCGGCAATCTCCAGTTGTGTTTTATTTCTGCTTAAAAAGGTTTTTCGGTAAGGAAGTACGTCATGAATGTGCAAAAGAAGGCTTTCAAGCGTAAAATAAATGGAATGAAAAACCGAGAAAAGGCTCCTGCAGCTGCGAAAGGTAGTGCCAAATCTTCAATTCTCACTGATGTGGAATTCGTCTCTCTTCAAGGAAAGGTTTCTGCAAACACTCTTAAGGCCATTGAGGATATGGGTTTTTCGAAAATGACCGAAATCCAAGCTAAAACTATTGAACCTTTACTACAAGTCAGCTTTCATCATTCCTTTTGTTACATATGTAAGAAGCTTTTTAAGGGTTCTGATGTGCTGGGTGCTGCGAAAACTGGTAGTGGGAAAACTCTTGCCTTTCTTGTACCTGCAATAGAGCTTCTCCTCAAATCAAACTGGCGACAAAGTAATGGGACGGGAGTGTTGATTATATCACCGACGAGAGAATTAAGCATGCAGACTTATGGAGTTCTCAACGAGCTTATGGAAAAGCATCCTCATCTGACGCATGGAATGGGTAAGTCGTAGTGTTGCAGAATGTGGGTTTGTACATGTTTCGAGTGCGGGTTTTCCAAAAAATTCGTATTTGTGGTAATCTGTACTTCAAAAAAAAAAAAAACGGGTAACCCGTAGGTTTTCCGCTAAACAAAATCTTTTAGAAAAATGATTGACAACACCAAAATTTTTTCCGATTTTATCGCTAAACATCTAAAAACGCAACAACATGATGACCAAACAACGACAAACAAGCGGTATGAGCAAGGGTTGTTAACAATTGGCAGAAATTTGTTCACAAATAAGAGTTGTTCGGCATTGGATGGCTCCAATTAATTTCTTTTGTAATGGCAGAAGTCTGTAGCATTTACTTGTGACGGGGGTGGACGACGCTCCCAAATAGTGACGAGCGGCTCTGGCGAGAACAGATAGTGCACCGCGTTTCTTTGTCAAAAAATAAGTAAATCAGTTTTCAATGGCCTAATCTTCTCAGCGTGATACGACATAAACTCCTACAGTAGGCAATTTTATAGATATATGCACTAAATCTACTATTGAAAAGTTATAATTCCGTCGTGTTGGGCAGTGGTAAAACTTCCGCTTAACTTGTTGGTTAATTTTTTGGTTTTTTCGCCGCTGGCTCCTCCTCCACATACTCATCTTGTACCATAAAATCGGTCACGGGTAGCCTACGGGTTTTTGGGAGTGAACGGATGGGTTTTGGGTCTTCGACCCAAACTGGGTTCGGGGTTTGCCCACGGGCTGCCTGGCGCGGCTGCAGCACTAGTAAGCTATGTCGTTGTTGTAGCTATTTCAAGTCATGTTTTAACTTCTAATTTTAGTCATGGGTGGAGCAAATCGCCATACAGAGGCTCAACGCCTTTCGAACGGAGTGTCAATGCTTGTTGCTACGCCTGGACGACTTTTGGATCATTTGCAGGCAAATACTCTTTTTAGGGATTTTATGCTAGAAAAATTTTCGTAATAATTAATTGTAATTTCGTCTGTCAATCCCTCATTACTTGTTATTGCCCATTTTCAGAGCACCGAAGAGTTCTCTGTGCGTAATCTGAAGTGTCTTATAATCGATGAAGCTGATCGTATATTCGACATTGGCTTTGAGGTTGAAATGCACCAGATTATTCGAATGTTACCTAAAAAACGCCAAACTGTATTGTTTTCTGCTACTCACTCTCCAAAAGTTGACGAATTGGTGAAAGTTGCGCTTAATACAAATCCTCTGAAGATCGGTTTGGACGATGCAAATGGTGAAAATGCCGATGGTTCAAAAACTGCCACAGTGGAAGGACTTGAGCAGGTGATTTTAGGCCTTAGACTGATTCTAGACCTCACACCTTACACAATTTCCACTTACTTATCAAATTTTTAGGGGTATGTCGTCTGCCCGTCAGAAAAACGATTCCTTTTGCTGTTTACATTTTTGAAGAAAAATCGTAACAAGAAAGTGATGGTGTTTTTTTCATCGTGCGCCTCCGTCAAGTTTCATCACGAACTATTGAATTACATAGATTTGCCCGTGTCCAGTATTCATGTATGTTTAACTTCCTTCAGTACAAAATCTCGCAAAATAAAATTAAGTCCACTTGGTTTTGCAGGGTAAACTAAAGCAGCAGAAGCGGACATGTACCTTCTTCTCTTTCTGTCAGTCAAAATCAGGTGTCCTGTTGTGCACAGACGTGGCAGCGCGTGGATTGGACATTCCTGAAGTTGATTGGATCATTCAGTACGATCCACCAGATGAGCCTAGAGAATACATTCATCGCGTCGGTAGAACAGCAAGAGGCGAAACTGGAACAGGCCATGCTTTGTTAATGTAAGCTTAATTTCTACTTTGAATTTTAAAAAATAAAAACTTACAGACTTCGACCAGAGGAGCTAGGCTTCTTGCGCTTTTTAAAGGCTGCCAAAGTGACGTTAAATGAATATGAGTTCTCGTGGGCCAAGATAGCAAACATTCAGCCACAAATGGAGAAGCTAATTACGCAGAACTACTATCTGAACAGGTCTGCGAAGGAAGCATACAAGTAAGTATATTATTGCAATTACAAGATAGGATTTTGTTGATTCATAACCGTACAATTAGGTTTGAGACATATTACTTGTCATTCTATCATGCTATATTAGTTTGGATTTAGGGGATACATTCGCTCGTATGACTCTCATTCGTTGAAGCAAATCTATGACATAAACACTCTTGATTTGGTCAAAGTAGCTAAGTCTTTTGGATTCGAAGCGCCTCCTTTCGTTGACTTGCCGGTTTCACATAAACCGAAGGTTAAACCACTGGAAAAAAAGCTTCGAGATAAAGACGGACACAAGAAAACCGGAATTTTTCCAGTGAAGAAGAAGGTAAAAATAAGCCAGGAATAGAATTTGTTTTGGTTGTTGCCGTTGTTATTTGTTGTTGTTAAAAAACGAAAATACATGCTTTCAAATCAGTGGTGTATTGAGTGAAACTCGTGAGCGTATAAATTGCTTCGACCAAAGATCTATAATATAAAAAGTTAACTATAGAAGCATCCAGACCAACAAATTTTGGGCTCATTTAAAAATAGTCTACAACATAATTATTCCCAAGATATATAACATTGTTTTACAGTCTACCCTCTATGTAAGGATATTTATCGGTCCTGATGAAGATCTTATAACGAGGATCGGCAGTATGTTTTATTGAGTAATATCGTATTTACACAGCTGTACAGGCAGTTACCATTTGTTTTGATTTCTCCGAAGAAAGAATTTTTTGATCATTTATTTGCACCCGATTGGCTTAGCAATCACTTCTTTGCAAAAATAACTTCAGTTTCAACCAATGGATCATCCTCAGCAACGAATCATTCAAATTTTCTCCATAGCACAAGACAATCAAGACTTAGTAACAATTCGTGCCATTGAAGGAGAAAGACCAGAAGCGGATTGTAAAGAAAATCAAACAGTCGGTTTGTTTAACTTAACTGAAATTAAACCAGCTCCACGAGGTACTACACAAGTCGAAGTTACTTTCTCTATTGATTTCTAAAGGCATTCGTTCAGTAACTGGTAAAAATAAAGAAACTGGTAAATTCAAAACAATGTGTTTGTGGCGTTGTGTTTTTGACACGTATTTTCTCGGTGACTCCAAAACATGTTATATACCAAAACATAGCCTAGATTCTAAGCTAGATTTTGGTGTATGACATGTCCTGGAGTAACCAAAAAAAAATTGGTGTTAAAACACAATGCCACAAACACATTTTTTTGTATTTAAAGGCGGGGGCGGTTATTACAGGAAATACGGTAATGTTACGTGACGGATGCAAAGAAAAGTACCATGCATAACAGATATTGTCTTTTAAATTGGCCTTTCTCAAAAAAATTGTGCCAATTTTCAGTCATGGCATTGTGAACTCTCTTTGACGGGAAGCTTATGTGCTTTGATCTGTACTACATTTTTCGCCCATCATCTTATTGCTGCGTCTACCTCTTTTTTTTTGCGTAGTGCTTACCGCGTGGCCTCTGTTAAACCTTCCCCCTCCCTCTTCACGACGGTCGGTGGTCAACGATTTCTTATGGCTCAACCACTCGACAGTCGGGTATTGACATCATATTAAAAAATGTAGCCCTAAATCTCAGCTATATTGTTCAATATGGTGTCAGTACCCAATTGTCGGGTGGTTGAGCCGTAAAAAATCGTTGATCACCGACCGTCGTGACGAGAGGGGGGGGGGTATTATTAGAAGTTTTACTGTATGGTATTTTTTCAGGCTATAGATAAGTGAAATAATTGGAGATGAGTAGCTCGGAAGAAGTTTCTTGGATCGCCTGGTTTTGCGGACTTCGCGGAAATGACTTCTTTTGCGAGGTATAAGTCAACTTTTGTAGATAAATACATTCCTTCAAACAACTTTGTGTGTTTTTTAGGTGGACGAGGAGTATATTCAAGATCGATTTAATTTGACTGGCCTTTCTGAGCAGGTGCCGCATTTCCGTCAGGCTCTTGATATGATTCTCGATCTGGAGCCAGGTATTCTTATTTGTAGAGTCATCATTTAGTGATTTCATGTGGTGGTGTTAATAAAGAAAAAATAATAAAAAGAGAATATTTAGACGACGAGTATGAAGAAGGCCAATCCGACTTGGTAGAACAGGCTGCTGAAATGCTTTATGGCCTCATACATGCGCGATACATTCTGACTAATCGTGGTATCCAGCAGATGATCGACAAGTGGAAGAATGAAGAGTTTGGAACCTGCCCAAGAGTTTATTGTGAGAATCAAGCCATGCTGCCTATTGGTAAGTGTTTTTTCACCCTGTTTTCATAAATCTTGACCAGTTTTTATTCTTAATAACCTCATTTTTAAGGGTTATCCGATGTGGCCGGTGAGGCTATGGTTCGAGGTAAAATCTTTGATTCCTTTTTTTAAAGGGTAGTATGCTTTTTGGGGAATAATACGTAAGGTATTGCTTAATTAATCCTTTTCTTTTAGTTTATTGCCCTCGTTGTTGTGATGTTTACATTCCGCGCTCTTCAAAGCACCATCATGCGGATGGAGCTTATTTTGGCACTGGTACTTGTCACCGTTTTGATACTCTTGCTTATTAAAAATTTATGATTATTGGCTTTCCGCATATGTTCTTCTTTGTGCATCCTGAATTGCGTCCGAAACGCCCGGCTAAGAGCTATGTGCCTCGGTTAGTATTTACCGTATGTGATTATGAGTCTTAGAAACCCTTCCATTTTTAGATTGTATGGCTTCAAGATCAGTCCGATGGCGTATCAGCTGCAGTATTATCAGTCACAGTCTTCGGCTCAAATCAACCTGACTATCGGTAATACTCCTAATACAACAACAGGAGCAACAGCGGCACCGGTGGTTAGTGGAGTTAAATTAAAAAAATATATAGAATTAAGATTTTTAAGCATTCCACATCAATTTTTTCCACCGTTGATTGTTAGACTTTAGTCAGTTGCGTTAGAAGCACGTTTCTTGCCACAAAAAAAAAAACCACTATTACTGGGGCCGATTGCTTTAGTAAGCGTAGATTTCTGATTTTTGTGAGGCCTTTAATTACATTGGTGTTGGAATTGATGTCAATATCGATGTGAAAATTATTATTTTTTTAATGAAAACCAAAAGTGGTTGTGAGCGTCTTTGGTGTGAATTTTTCGATCCTGATATCATTATGGATAAAGGCATTACAAAAACCAAAATCGATGTTGAAGGAAGATGTTGGCCCGGTGTGCTCTATAAAAAATTTAAATATTTACGATAAGATTATAGACTCTCTTTCGCAATCGCTCTTGAAATTTAATTATTTCCAGACCAACAACTGAGTGACGCCATGAAGGAAGTTGTTACTAATGGGGCTTTTGGAGGAAAATTGGCGTGTATGGATCACTCGTAATCAATTTCTCGGCAACAGAAACATTCTTCGTATCAAAAAATATATTTTCCTGGCGTTTATGTCTGTTTATTTGTGGCTGATTTCTCAGTAATTTGTTACAAATAAATACATGTTTGGATGTGTATACTGTCCAGACGGAAGAGCTGTAATTGAAAGCATGCGTTACTTATGTGGTCACGCCTGCGACAAAGAAAAAAATGAGGATGTATAACACATAAGTGCTAAAAGCAGCACATTACATGAACCACGATGCAACTACAAGCTTCCTACAGCAACAATTTATTCTTCCATAAACAACAAAATTGCACAAAATGTATTCACAATAAACATTTTTAAGACTTATCAAGCCATGTCGTGCTGCGCCAGAATAAAGACGATTTCTAAAAAAAATGCAAATAAATTATTGAAAAAACACCAAAAAATCAATCGTTTACCCCTGAGAGAATTATTCAACGCAGAACCATCGAAAGAACTGATAGCGGCTCGACACAGAGGGCAAAGCGGCACATCTAGCTTATTCACACAATCAATATAAAACGAATGTCCACAAAGAAGAGTCTTGGGTTCGGTGAAGAGGCTCATACATATTCCACATGAAAGAGATTTCAATCAAGATCTCAGCAGCTACAAAGAATATATACTAAATAACCAACATCGACTTACAACACAAATTCTTGCCTGCCTGTGATCAAAATCCTCCGACCCCAGTCCCGTTCTTTTATTTTATTTCTTTTATTCTTTTAATGAACATGACCACACGCCAACGTAACTGGTGAAATCATCAAGGATACACAGATGCGACACTGCAGGTATGACTTGACGGAGACAATGGCCTGAAGGAAAAAATATAAAAATAGCCATATTAACAAACCTTGGCTCGAATGGTGGTGATAAAAGAAGCAAAAAAACTCGTCGTGGTAGCCAAACGATAATATTTCCTAATAGAGATATACTGCATAACTTATAACTGCATAAGCTATGAATATACAAGGCAGTATTAAAAGTTTACAGACAGTGACAACCTTACGGGCATATCTCTTTATCTTATTGCATATTACAATGACATATTACATGTATTGGTGACTTAATAAAAAAACTTGAAAAATAAATAAGTCCACATTTTGCCTTATCACCCGTTAGTTTCGTTTACATGTCTTCTCAGTACAGGAGTGACAAATTTACGAGACTTGACTGTAGGTTGTAGGCGAATTGGACTAATGCCATTTCCTTAATTAAAGAAAATGTCGTGTGACATATTCATTTAAGAAGTAATTGGTCTGGCTGTTGTATTCATTTATTCTCCATGTATTGAAAAAGGTTATGATTAAATTCGCTCACTTTATAGATGAATTTTGCCACAAATGTACATTAGAAATTTTAGTAAATGAAATGGTTATTAGATGAATTGGCTGTAGATAAGTTCCTAATGACCTGCAAACTTATGAGAAATTTATTTCTCTTTTTAATTGGCCACTCTGGTCTTGTAAGTGATGCTAGTCTTGGCCGTTGCAAAGATCTTCACTGCAACAGCAGAAGCTGACGGGTATGCCTTGGAATTCTGTGGTGGTGCACTTGTCTTTTGACAGCTGGATTTGAAATTTCGCCGGTAAAAATTGTATAGAAGCACGTACAGTCAAGTCTCGGTGTAGTGTACTCTGGGAAGCGGCCCAGGTGTGCATTATCGGGTGAGGCATAAGTTCGTACGAAAATTTAAACCTTATTTTTTAATGATGAAATATACTCTTTCCCACGAAGTGTTTGGTACCATTGAATAGCCCTTTTTTTCTTTCTTTCATTTCATATATGATGCTTTTTTCATATTCATTGCTTTTATTTTTTAGAATGAGCGATTTAAGACCTGCTAAGACCTGCCATCGTCAAATTTTGGTCACGGACGAGAAATGGTTTGATCTGAAGCAAACAAGGAACTCTTAGAACGACCGCATCCGCTCCAAGGATCCTCTTCCAGTAGAAGTTCGGATCACTCTTCGTGCTCAGAAGCCGAAACAAGTGATGGTCTGGGCCGGAGTCACTTCAACCGGAAAGACGTCTCCGTTGCCGTATTGCGGCCGAAGGTGGCCATTTTGATTATTTGTTGAAATAAAGTTATACACCGTTTAAAAGCTTTTTGTCTGCTCTTTAAAACGGTAGCAAACACTTTGTGGGAAAGAGTACATTTCATCATCAAAGATAGGGTTTAAATTTTCCTACGAGCTTTTGTCTCACCCGATGTATCGAGATGTGCACTGCATCCAGACTTGAATGTCCAGGGTGCTTATTTTTTGGAACTTTTCTCGGTCTCTTTTTTCGGACAGACTCACTTCTTTTTGGCAAATTCCTTTTTGAGACAAATTTCCATTTTAAGTAGCTTTATTCACCTTTACATCATCGTCTAGCTGAATTCTTCAGCCTAATCCTAAAAATTTTAAGTCCCAATATAACATTTTTTGTTTGTTCTCGCCTTTTTTTTTTGTTCGAGAAAATTTCCAAAGTTTTTGAAACACCCTGTACTACTTACCCAGCATCTGTACGTTGAGCAGCCCGCTTTAGCCACATTTATAAACATGCCACCATCTGCAGACGGCATTAGATAATTAGCTTCTTGTTTGTAATTTGGATGTCGACTCTACTGAATTATACACACGCCCCCCCCCCAAAGTAATATAGACCTAAAAAAACCATTAAGACGGTTTTTTCTGCAACCCATTTGTGCAATTTTTTGCCCTTTTTACCCTTTTACCATGTTTTTCTCACTAGACTATGGCAAAAAAGGCCTGAGATGCATTTATTTCTCCAGAATCTTGCTCGGATTCATCTCATAGGTAAGTCTGTGCGCGCATCTCTAACTCTCAAGCTCCCTTCCCCCCACCCCCTTACGAGGGCTTATAGTTGAGATGCGCACAGAAGCATACCTGAGAGATAAATCACTCGAGAAGAAACTCTAGATGGATGGAAATAGCATGCATGCCAGAGCTTTTTTATGCGGTAGAGCCCAGTTGACAAAACTGTATTCAAGATTTTCTCTTTTTTTAGTAGTCACTGCTTAGAAAGTGGCTCCTTACTTGTCCCTTCCCCTTATTTATTTTTTTGGGGGTGGGTGTATAACACAGGAGTAGCTGAATGTCAAATACCTGCTGTCATGTTGTAGCAGTAGTCACCAGTACTCTCACATTGTTTGCTTTCTCCTCCAAATCCTTGACCGCGAATAAATTTAAAGCCCTGAAGAATCTAGATTCAAATTTGCTGTAGTCACATCACTTACTGTATAACACTTTAATGAATAGGTAACCAGTATTAAAGAAGATGTAAGTAAGAAAGTGCTTAAGAATTTGATTAATAATTGCATGCTTTGGGGTGAAATTTGGGTAAAATGGTTGTTTTGAATAACCAAATTGTGTGTTGCCGATGCTAAACAGACAGAGTTGATGGTATAGCTGAGATAGTTGATGTCTAATGGGTTAGCAGTCGAGTGTAATTGAATACAAGCGAGTTACAGAGACAACAAACATTTTTGTTTTCACACAACTTTATAAACAATAGATTTTTTATCTGGAAGGAGAGAAGTTGACGAAATGGCAGAGTGCTAACGGTGTTAGTTGAGCAAGAGAAAACTAAATTACCGTCCTTTCATATGGGGCAATAAATCACCCACTTAATCTGTTACTCTTTGCTTTCTCCTCCAAAAGAAACTGACCGACATTGCAAGAGGACAAAGGCTGCACACCATAATTTACGCGAAAATTTGTTACGAGGTACATTTATTACGCGATCACTTTGTTACGCCACAACAATTTGCATGTATTCATTTACGGTACTCATTCTTTAAAGGATTTTTTCGTTCTGAGGCACCCTGATAGGCAAAAAGACCTCAAGAATCCAAGTGTGAAAACAGAATTTAAAGAAGAGGTTTGCTTGACAAATTGACGCATCCTTATCTGTGGGCTTATTATTGTTGTAACGAAAAAGTGGGTAGCTAAACCACTGAGCCATGCATGCTACTTACAACGCATATAACACCGTTTGTTATATGAGATGTTATACGAGACGGCATATAACACTTATCAACTCGAGAAATCGGGCGAAGGCTGGATCCTTCTCATATTTTAAGGAGGGCCCACGCTGATTAGACGCTAGCAATACATATAAATGGCACTGACCGTAGAAAAAAAAACATTTTCGAGCTCAAATTTTAGTGGTGGTTAGGTTGGTTGGTTAGGATGGCACAAATTTCCTTCGCGAGAAAATTCGAAGATGGTTTGACCTATGTTCTGCTAGTGTCTTCTGGACGTGTTATACAGTCGAATCTCGATTTAGTTTTTCTTTAGAGTTATAAATTTCCACAACTATATTTCGATGGGAAAATTCTGTACTTACTGATTGATGCAGTTTTACGTTTTCTGCAAAACTGCATTTTTGTCGTCATCTGTTATGTACTTTTTCCTCATCTTTAGAACTGTTGTTGATTTCACTGACGAAAAATTGTTTATGCATTTTTATAATAAACATTTATCGACAATGGCTATATTTATTGACAATGGCTATAGTTATTATTGCAGCAGCAATAATAACGAGAGATTTACAGTGCGGTGCAAAGCAAAATATTGTCGCGATATTGAATCGTCCATTGTAATGTAATCCAATAAAGTCCAACTTTTTTTTTAAATTTATACTTTTTTCCCTTTTTTGACCATATCTCAGCAACCAAGCCTCTTCTTGAAATTCTTTTTTCAAATTCGGATTCCTGAAGGTTTTTTTTGTCTACCAGGGGGCCTTAGAATAAAGAAATCCTTTCAAAAATGAGTACTGTAAATGAGTATATGCAAATTTTTGTGGCATAATAAATGTACCTCGTAACAAATTTTCGCGTAAATTGTGAGTTACAGCTAAGTTTAAATCAGTCGAGACCAAAATTCAAATCGTATTGAAGAATTGGCCCTTGCAGAAAGTAAATATTTTCTTTGAACTCTGTAAATGGGTTTTGAATGCAAGTGTTTTTGCGCGGAAAAAATTTGAGCGCGAACTATTTATTTAATACTTTTAATGTATGGCATGGTTTGTCATAAATGCCGGTAATTCCTTCGTTCTCTGTTTTTGTTTAAAAAATAGGTTTTCTGGCTTAGATTGAAGTGAAGTGTCTTTCAGAAGTTTTGACACAACAGCAAAAAGTTCAGTAAATCACGGCAACATGTCAAATCTCGACGACCCAGGACTTTTTTACCAAGTAGACTCTGCATTTTGGAGGTTTTGTGTGTATGTTTTTTTTTTTGTTTAGGAGCGCTTTTATGCTCAAGATAATATGCTTGATGAAGGGCGTGAGATGGTGGCGGAATACAAGCAGCTGATAGAAAAGTACCGCAAATTCCTTCGTGAATTCAATACCGGTGGTTTTGATATGACTTACAGGTGAGCATAAGAGAATAAAACATCTGAATTATAACCATGAAGGATTTTAGAGACCAGTTGAAAACCAATTGCAATGCTATGGACTACTTCCTCGACGTAAACTTTGACGATTTAAAGATTTTTGATGAGGATGCTGCCACCAAGATCAAGCGTTATCCTACTACTTTCCTTCCAGCGGTGTGTCTATTCAGTCTCCTTTACGTCTGCAAAAGAAATAATTTTGAATTATTTCAGTTTGAGGATGCGGCTAAGAAAGTTGCTGATGAGATTACAAATCCAAGACCGGCCGGACAGGAAGAATTGCCAGATATTCAGATTCGACTGAGGATGAGTGATTCGTCAGTTAGCATTCGAAAAATTAAGGTGGGATTTGTGTGAGCTTTTTTTTTCAATATTATTTGCTTTAGAGCTCTGTCGTGTCGCAGTTGGTTAAGGTGTCGGGTATAATAGTTTCTGCTTCTCAGGTCCGCTCTAGAGCCACTCGCATAAGTTTACAAGTTTGTTGTTTTTTTGTTAGCTAATGGCTTCATTCCTATTACTTTAGTGTCGAACATGTCGCCATACCATTAATGACGTCGAAGTAAAGCCGGGTATGGAAGGTTTTCCTTTGCCTCGCAAATGTGGATCGTAAGTTTTTTTCTGGCTTTATGTTATTTGCTCGTGATTGTGCATATTTAGGACACAGACTGGTCAGTGGAAGCGATGCCCCATGGATCCTTACGTTATCATGCCAGACAAAAGCAGGTGCATCGACTTCCAGACCTTAAAGATGCAAGAAGCTCCAGAAGATGTGCCTCATGGTGAAATGCCTCGTCATTTGCAGCTCTACGTGGACAGGTTTCGATTTAGTTTTTAAGGACGTTCTTATCGGATACAACAACATACTTTTAGATATTTGGCAGATTCGGTTTCTCCCGGCAATCGCGTCGTCGTTACCGGTGTTTTTTCGATTAAGAAAGTTTTCAGCAAGCAGGTATTCAATTTCTAGTTAGGCTTTGAACTGCACTTTCGTTCACTATCGCTGTTACTTTTAGGGTGGAAAGGACCAGAGCAAAGCTATGTCAGGCATTCGAGCTCCCTATTTGAGAGTGGTTGGAATTCAAGTGCAGTCGTCTGGTGTGGGGAGAACTGATCGCATTACTTTTATTCCCGAGGAAGAGCGTCGTTTTCGTGAATTGGCCAAGAATCCGAGAGTATACGACATCATAGCCAAGAGCATTGCTCCTTCTATTTATGGTTCTGATGATATTAAGCGGTCCATTGCCTGTCTACTTTTTGGTGGTTCTAGGAAGCGGTAATCTTTTTTTCTGCAAGTTTTAGTGGCATGGTCGCAGTGTGATTTTAGGCTTCCCGATGGTTTGACAAGACGTGGTGATATTAACGTGCTTCTTTTGGGTGACCCTGGTACAGCAAAATCTCAGCTGCTCAAGTTTGTAGAAAGAGTGTCGCCGATTGCAGTTTATACATCTGGGAAGGGAAGCAGTGCTGCAGGTCTAACTGCTTCTGTTAATAGAGACCCTCAGACTGTTTGTTCCCTTTTTGCTGGTGTTCTAGAAATAGATTGCTGAATTTATAGCGTTCTTTCATTATGGAGGGAGGTGCCATGGTATTGGCCGATGGTGGAGTTGTCTGCATTGATGAATTTGATAAAATGCGGGAAGATGACCGTGTTGCTATTCACGAAGCAATGGAGCAGCAAACTATCAGCATTGCGAAGGTAATCAGTGTTCTGCAATTAAAATTTTGTCTGTTGCTGGTTGGGCTATGGTGCTTTTTCATATTATCCTACTCCTTAAAATTATGCTGTGGAATGACTTAAACGCAGGTCTCGAGATAAGCCAAACTATCTTCTAAGGGTCATTCGGAGGCATTTTGTATTTTAATCACTCGGGTCTTATCTTTTAAGTGTGTTAGTCAGTTTTGAGATTTAAAATTTCTTTGAGAAGGGGCGTGTAGAGCCAAACCAAAAAAGTGCCGGGATAATAATTAAAATTTAAATGTTTGTAGTTTAATTTAGTTTGTAGTTTAATGTAGAAAATTTAGGCTGGTATTACTACCACTTTAAATTCTCGGTGTTCGGTGCTCGCTGCAGCTAATTCTGTTTTTGGAAAGTGGGATGACGCGAAAGGCGATGACAACATTGATTTTATGCCAACTATTCTATCTCGCTTTGATACAATTTTTGTTGTCAAGGACGTCCATGACGCAGCTAGGGATGAGGTAACCTTTCAAAACTCACTTTTGATATTGCTGACGCTCAATTTTTAGATGTTGGCGAAACACGTGATAGCCGTTCACAGTAACGCTGGAAGCGAAACTATTTTGCCCTCGTCACTAGCTACGCCTTCTCAGTGTGAGAACGTAGGGCAAAGTGAAGATGAGTTGCCTCTTGAGTTCCTGAAGAAATTTATTGCATACGCTCGAATGAATTGTGCCCCTAGATTGTCAGAAAGAGCGAGCCACAAACTTGTCACTAACTACGTCAAGATGCGGAATCCGCCACGTGAAGAAGCCAATGCTGGCGCAAAGAGTTAGTTAACTTTTTCATTATCTGGAGCAGTACCTGCACGAAACGCAGTAAAATTTAAACGCTCAAGTGTATCGGCCGAATTGACCGAATCGACAATCTTAAAAGTAACATCCTACTTTTAGAGAAGCATCAGTCATCAATCACCATTACGGTGCGTCAGTTGGAAGCTGTCGTGCGCCTTAGTGAAGCTTTAGCCAAAATGGAACTTTTGAACTTTGCTGAAGAGCGCCATGTGGAAGAGGCTATTCGCTTGTTCAATGTTTCAACAATAGCATCCGCTAAATCTGGAAGTCTAGCTGGTAGGTTTTTTTTGTTTGGCGTACACTGCTATAAAATTTTGCATTCGTTACAGGCGTCGAAGGCTTTACGTCTGTAGAGGATCAAGAAATGTTCAATCGAGTGGAAGTTCAGTTAAAGAAGCGCTTTGGGATTGGTTCTTACGTTTCCGAGAGTCTGATCATAGATGAGTTTGTCCGACAGGGTTACCCAGAAAATATTGTGCGAAAGGTGAGATTTACCAGTTTCTTATGTTTATTGTCTTTCATGGAAAATTTTAGGTCATTGAATACTGCATCAGCCGTGGTGAAATTCAGTATCGCGTGCAGCGCAAACTCCTGTACCGTCTTCGTTGAATCTGGACGTTTTATGAATGAGTTAGTGAAACATTGAACGTTCCTATAGTTGTGATCTTCGTTGTTTTACGTTTTCCTTATGCACTGTAGTGTTTAGGCCCGGTGCAGTTTTAAAATGTTCCGACATTGTTTGTTATTTGTTCTATTTGGTGTTGAAGTTTGAAAATTTGAAAAAA
>BBSZ01009766.1:0-42482 GCA_000981365.1 Subanguina moxae
GTTGATTCAAAACCGTGTTCTTGGCATTGCCTTTTTGACTTACTTTTTGCTGACTGCTCCCAGGCTATTAATAATCCAAATTGGGGCCAAGATAATGAGCTAAAATTTGAGTGATAAGTTGTCTGAAAGCCGTCTAGAAGAGCTGCCTCAAAAAGACAATGCCAAGAACACGACTTTGGATCAGAATATTGAATCCAAAAGCCCAATCCTAGCCAGAAACCCAAACCCAAACCCCAACCCTGATGCTAGCACCAGGGCCTCAACCCTGATGTCGGCGCAAGGGTGAAACAAAAACTTTACTATCGAAAAGCTGATGAAGAAGTGCGATGTAGTGCGAAGAATATATGCAAATCGAACAAGTTCAAAGTGCTGGGTTTGAGAAGAAAGTATCGCAAGAGTACCACGCTTCAACCACCGAATTGTCGAGGGTGCTATATTAACGAGATTTAACGACAATTCAAAAGCTCTACCTGGTCTCATCCATACATACAAAGATGGAATTGCTGGCATTGAGAGGCAAGGACGAGTGCATTGAAGCAAGCTCTTTAGCAATCCTCTTTGTCCTGTCCTTGTGCGAGGAAGAAAAAGGGTTGACGTTGCGCAGCTCTTTTTTGAAAGTAAAGCCAAATATAGGTTTGCTAGCGTCATTGAGTATTCTGCAAGAAGCAAACTGCAGCCAAAATTCAACCTTTTCAGACATTTACCTATAAGTACTAATTTGAAAAGGACGAAGCAAATCTGTGTATTCAGAATCCAGGGTTTTTGAGAGATTCTCCACCACTACTTGACCCCTTTTTGTGGACACTGAACTGGCTTTTCTGCACCTGTCCACCGCTTGTGGCGCCACCACTGCTCTTTCTGTACTAGATTGCTCAAATTGGCGAGCCATTTTTAGTATAATCTAAACATGTTTCATAGGCCTTAAAGTTTTTGTTGGTAGACTCACGCCAGACAGATCGTTGGTCTTGCGAATGAAGTCCATAAGGCTGAGATCAGGCGAAGTATTACCTCGGATGGTGAGTGGGTAGGTGTTGAGAATGTCGCGGAATCTGGGGATCAACTCCCTGCTGATCGACTTTGACTTTTCACTCTTTGGCAGCACTAGGTAAGGCAAGAATGCAGGGATAAAAGAAAGACCCGTAGCCAGTTCCAGAAGAGCCTTTAATAAATTTGATAAAAGGCTAAACACACTACTACAATAGAATCGAAAATTTCTTTTTTCTGTAAAACCCACAAAAAGTTGACATTATAAAGGGTTTTTAAGGAAAAAATTACTTGGTAAAAGTCGATGTGACAGGAAATGTCGAAAACACTGTCGTTGTTCAAGTGATACTCCAACAAAGCACTGAAAACGGTCCACTTTTTAACATATCGCATTTTGGATATAGGACAGTTAACCGCGGTTTTTAATTTTAATAATAAAAATATCCATTTTTGAGAGGTTTTTTTTGAGCTACTAGGTTATACCACCCTCACACCCCCCACTAATCCTCAGACCTAGTCGGTTATACCCTCGCCCTCAAATCGATCTTTCTAAAGGTGCTTGGAAACCATTTTTATGTATAATTTATGCCAAGAAAGAAACAAGAAGACTATTTCAGGAGGGATTAGCAGGGAAAGGGAACTGTATTAGGAGGGAAAGGGAAAAGAATAGAATCGCTTTGTAAAAAGGGCTGTATAAGGGAGGGGAAGGGATAAGTAAGTTGCCAGTCTATAGGAAAGAGAAAATCTTGAACACAATTTCCCTTACAAGGACATACCGCATGAAGAAGCTTTGGTATGCATGATATTCTCATGCATCCACAGCTTCTTCTCGAGTGATTTATGTCTCAGGTTATGTCTCAGTTTATGTCCCTCTACCCCTTTGCCCCCATAAGGGGGCAAAGGGGTAGAGGGAGGGGGATATAACCAAGTAGCTCCGATTTTGGCCAGCTATCATTTTACCTCGCATTTTGCGCCCTCCCTTTAATTCCAAATCGTGTTCTTGGCATTGTTTTTTTAAGCCATTTTTTGCACAAGACTCTCAGACAACTTACTACCCACATTTTAGCTTACTGTCTTAGCTACAATTTGCGTGGTAAATAGCCTGAGAGTAATCTGCAAAAAATTGGTCAAAAATACAAACAAGGGATGGGGGTAAATTAGAGAAAATACGGTAACTAAAGTTTATGCTGACAGTATTGGTGAATCGTTGGTAATTTGGTCAACCAACTCCTTGCACAAGTGAGACTGCTCAGCCACAGCTTTGATTTTGTCGGCTCTCATAGTCTCCACATCGATTTCACTCATCTTGAGTGGTTCACCCCACAAGAAGGTAGTTAAAGCACAGAGAAGCCACATCAAAGTCTCTTCTTGAGCAATCCTCTCCTCAACTGCCCTCTCAATGTCCCATCTGGACTTGGTGGAGCCTCTTCCATACCCAATTCCTCGAGTAGAATCAGCACTGCCCAGGCGCAGTGTAGAGGTCTGAGAAGACAAAGTTGTACAACTCTCTCTCTTCTCATATCCACTCCTATCCAGACTGCAGTTGGAGGAGGAAGAGAATGATGAGCAGTGTCGTTTATTGGTCGGCTCTAGGTTGCATGACTCCTCTATCAGGAGACACAAACGCCTCATTATTCCTGCTTTAACCAATTCAAGTTTCTCGTCTGAAGTGGCATCGCCAAAAATGCTGCAATTATAAGGTCCATATGAAGCAAATTACACGAAGTCAGCTGTATTTATATATAAAGTTTCCCAAATACTTACGCAATGATGCGCAACATGTTGCTCATCCTCTGAGGTCGTTTGTTTAGCAGATAGTTGAGCTTTTCAGCCAATGATCCCACACACTTTTCGTGATCCGGCTCTGGAGCTGTAGAAGAAGGAGATGAGCCCATCTCAACCAGCTGTCTAAGAGCACGAGCAATTTGAACAAAAGAAAAGTCTTTTTGATTGGTGTCTTCTAAAAATGGAAGGAATTGGCAATTTTGAAAGTCTAATTGATTTGTTTACTTTAAGAACAGGCTAAACCAGATCGAACCCAGCACGCATATATTTTTTGCTGTCAATAATGATGACCAAGAAGGAACGCAATAAATTGGTGTTTTTGGTTGGCTGAAAGCCGGTAAATACCCCTTTTTCTAAAACCCAATCGGTACCACTGTATTATAGCCCCCCTCCCCAAGTACTTGGTTTTCTAGGTACATGGACCATATAAGAAAAGGGATGAACGGCTGTATAGGGAGGGGAAGGGATAAGTAAGGGGCAAATTGCTAAGGAGGATCCACTCAGGTAAAGAGAAGATCTTGAGCATAGCTTTGTCAACATAGCTCTGGCATGCATGCTATGTTCATGCATCCAAAGCTGCTTCTCAAGTGATTTTTCTCTCAGGTATGCTCGTGTGCGTATCTCAACCTCCCGAGCCCCCGTAAGGAGGCTTGAGATTTAGAGATGCGCGCACAGACTCGCCTACGAGATGAGTCCGAGCCAGATTCTGGAGAAATATAAATTTTGGGGGAAGAGGGTATAATACAGTAGAGTCACCCAATCATAAATCATAACATATAAAATCATAACATTTTCAAATATAAAGTTTTACTATGAGCAAAATTTTGCACCACAATTGGACAACTAGAGCACTGAGGAGAGGAGGAATGAATAGACGACGCACCACCACCAATAACTTTTTGAATGACGGCGACCCGCGTGACCTTTCCACTACCGCGGTGTTGCCCAGTCTGACGCTGTGGAAAGCAACGAGCAAAGAAATAAATCTTGAAAGTGTGCCCTGAACAAGATAAAATACAGTCAACTACCGTTGGTGAATACCCCCGGATAGCAAATACCTGTGGGCTCAGTCCACAGCGAAATTAAGCAAGCGGAGTTGACTGCAAGAGTAAAAGTCTCGATACAACAACATATCCCTTTATATAACATACGCCACAGTCAAACCCCATATATAACGGCGCCCCTTGAGACCAACCATAGAGGGCCAATTAAACCGAGAGGGCGGTTAAATCGGGGGTTTGGTTACTAATATTTTGTGGTTGCCATGGGTCAATCCAGGCAGGGATACCTACAAAAAGCCGACTAAAACATAGTCCTGAAGTAAATGGAAGAAGAGTTTTGGTTATGAGCAGTAAACAAAACATTGAGCCAAACAACTAGCAGAGCAAAAAAAATGGCTCGACCCTGTAAAGAACAGAATAACCACAAACCACTAACCTAATTTATTTATGGGATCATTTACTCACAAACAAATTAAATTTGTGCTTAAAAAAATTAGGTTCGGCCTAAACAACAAAATGTAAATTGAGTAACTCCCCAAGGCCTATGACTACCAATTAAAAAAAAAAGAGACTTTTAATTAAAAAAATGGAAAATAATGGGAAATGACAATTAAACAACCACTGCCGATTGCACCGAAAAAAAAGTTTGGGAGTAACATGCGGTTTGGTGCTTGTAAACAAAGCTGGAACTTGAAAATAGTATATAATTAGGTTTTTCATCCAAGCGGTTCAAAACCACTAATTTTTTAAATAAACAATTATTACAAAAGCGAAGGGAACTACATAAAAGGTGAAGGTAGCAGGGTGTGGATCAAAATTTGGCAATTTTATTGGATGGGTGAATTTTTGGATTGGCTAAAATTGAAATACCCCCTTTAATTACTTATTTGTCCCGTTAAATTGCTTAAACTTGATTATCTCGACTGTTTTACAATAAGTTTTTCTAATTTTTTTGTCCAGTGTGTAGCCCTGAATCTGCTCCTTCTAATGCAGCATTAGTTGACCCAACGTTGTTGAAAAAAGCAGGAGAAAAAGGTATTTGGATGGAGCAAAAGATCATCGCGTAAAAAATCTTTTTCATCAACTTCGTCCAACAACATTGAGTCAAATGATACTGCATTATAAAGAACAGATCCAGTGCTACACACTGGAGAAAAAATTAGAAAAATTTGTTGTAAAACAGCCGAGATAATCAAGTTTAAGTAATTTGAGGGGATAAATGAGTAATTTGAGAGGAGATTTCAATTTGAGCCATATGATATATAAATGATATGATATCTCCCTTCCCTTATACAGCCCTTTTTCCCAATAAAATATGGTTGAATAGCCCTTTTTACGAAGTGGCCTCTTACTTGTCCCTTCCCCTCCCTTATACAGCCCTTTTTCCCAATAAAATGTGGTTGAATAGCCCTTTTTACAAAGTGGCCCCTTACTTGTGTTTTTTTTTTTTGGTGGAGGGGTATAATACAGCAGTACCCGCATTTTATTAACAAAAAACCAACAAAAAGCAGTAGAAAAATTTACAATACTTTATACAACAATATATAAAGACTAAAAAAGCAGACAGGGCTCTAATTGCTCTAAAATTTTTCAATACTACCCTACAAATATATAGTTTTGTGGAAGGCTTTTTGGTCAACTTATAAGCAGAAATATGGCTAAAATGGGTAAGCACAAAAAAGTGTAGTGTCTTTTGCGTGCCTTTTAAAAAATACAACTTTAGCGCTACAAATCAAGTAGGGAAGCCATTTGAAGTGTATGAATTGAATTGTTGTAGGTTTGAGTTGCTTGGCTTCCTAAATTAGAGGCCAGCTATCCAATTATAAACCTTAAAGGCGTAATAGTCTCACACACTTCATAAAAAATATATAGACAGCTGAGAAGACATTGGTTTGCCAGGCCAGAGTCTATAATTAACCTTTCAGAGGGCTCTAGTCAACAATTCATCCCATTTTGTTGTCTTACTCCACTCTGTTGTTTTAAGGCCCCCCTCCTCCCTCCTAAAAAACCAGCTTTCCACACTTTTTCTTCATAGAAAGTTGGTTTTTCGAAAAATCATATTTTGCTTTGGGGCAGCAAGCTAAATGGTAACTTTAGACGCCAGCCTCTAAATTTGGTTCGTGACATTTATGCCGATTGTCGTCAATTTTCAAGGATGGATGAGCCGAATAGTGAAATTATGGATGCTGTTCCTAGGGTGGAGCAGAAAAAATCTCCAAAATCTCGCGCTAAACACCATCTACACCTTATCAACCACCCGCAGACAAACTTTTATTTAACGAAAAGCAGGAAATTAATTGTGGTTTCTGCTAAGGCGTAAAATATTTTTCCCAACTTTTATTAACAATTATGAAGAATAGAAAAGCAATTATTGACTGCCTTTTAAATTCCCATGTCTGTTCAGAGTATTTCTTTTTCCGAGAAGTTGGATGTACCAAAATGTATTACATTAAAAGAAAGACTTAGCAGTTGACTCCTTTCTGACGTTTCTATGGGTAATAACAGTATCAACCTTTCGATTTCCGGCTAGAGTCTACTCAAGTCCGCCAATCATTTCTCTTGTTCTAATTTTTAGCCTTGGGTTGAAAAATTCTGGCTCTCTTCTCTATCTTCTTTGTTTGAGGAACCACTTTACCTAGACCCCCAGCATTGGTTGGTACCGAAATCTAGGAAAACAAGGGTATGCGCTGGGTCACGACTAACCTACATTGGTCTACACTAAGCCTAAGGCTTAGTGAACGCCAATTTAGGTTGATGTAGCATTGTAACACCAAATCCCCGCACACACTCAGCCGTTATACCCACCACCTCCTCTCAAAATTAATATACCCCTCCTCTCATAAGTACTTCAGTTTTCTAGGTACATCGACCATATAAGGAACATTTTTTCACCATTATTAAAGGGATGAACGGCTGTATAGGGAGGGGAAGGAGCAGGGAAGGGGAAAAGAGCCACTTTGTAAGGAGGGCGCACTTAGAAAAAAAGAAGATAAGTGTGGTTCCGAGGGTCTAAAAGCGCCATTTATAAGGTTATCTACCTAGGCAAAAAAATATTAAAATTTTCCCAAAAACCGAACTTCATTGATGAAAAGGGTCACAAAATAGCTTCTTTATCATTTTCAAGCCTATTAGAAATGCTTAGGAGGGGCTAAAACAACAGAAGGGAGGACTAAAACAAAAAAACGCATCCAGTTGTCCTATAGAGGCTGGAATGGCTTACACAACGACTTATCACTATGTGTATCATTAAAAAAGGAAACACTTTTGGCGCAAAAAGCCGTCATAGGTCTTTTTTATGTAAGCTAGTTTTTTTAAAGACCAGAAAGAAAGCACATTCTTGGAATAATTAATTCCGTTCTTCTTCTTTTTATCATCAACTCATGCGAGAAATTTCTATTCATGAAGAGAAAATAATAAGATCTAGATATTGTACTCTTAAAAAATTGCTTTTTTTTATGTCTGAATAAATGGGGGCAAAAATCAAAATTTGTCATAATAAAAAAAGAGATGAAAGCAGCTGAATTATATTGGGTGGAGTAATAATTAACGATCCTTTTATTTGGACGCGTTTATTTCCATACTCTTGGCGTTTTTTTTAGATTTTTTTCCATCTTTTTTTTTTCCATTAAGCGGGCAATCCCGCTAGGGGCTCTTTGCTAGGGGGCTCGCTTATTGGAGGGTGCCCGCTTAATTTTCGACCTTTTCTCGTATCATAATTCAAATATTTTAGGAAACACAATGAGATGGATCTCAAACGACTCAGGAAGAGCTGCAACTTCATCAGCTTGGGTGCCCGCTTAATAGAGTAAATACGGTATATATGCATATAGATTGAAAATGCTTTAAAATGACGTACAAGACATATATATATATAGTTTTATTTATAAATATGATAAAAATAGGTATCCATTTATGCAGGCGATTTTTCAAACACCTGGCAGCCATTTACTGCTAGACAAAGTAAGAAATTCCACTCTCAGCACAACCAAATTAAACGTTTTTTCTATGCACACACATATATATAGTATAAAAAAGTATTGTTGCGACTCTAAATTTACAGGCTAATTATTCTAAGTACTCCTATCCTAATTACAAACTGTTGCCAGAGTGTGTTGTGGTTTTTTTTTCCCCAAAATCTTTTCGCCTGAGATTGCGTGACTTCAGAAGGGCATGAGACAAAGTTAAAAATTCAAAAGTTGCTTTTATGGGATTTGTTGCGAAGTAAAAGCGCAATGGAATTTGTGTAAGAAACAAAAAACAGGGTCAATATAGGGTGGTGCAAAACTTCCGGCGGATGTTATTTTTCTATATGAAGTTTAGGAAAGCATACAAAGTGTTTGGTACCATTAGAAAGCCCATCTTCTCCTCTTTTCTTTCATGTATAATGACAAAGCCGAGAACAAGCGATCCCTCCGAAGCCGAGCTCTCTTCCGTCGATATCGTCAAATCCTCTTTACAAACGAGATTGGTGGTTTGACTTGGAGCAAGCGAGAAGCTCTCTGAACGACCGAATCCACTCCAAGAATCCTCTCTTAGCTGAAGTCCGAGTCGTCCATCGTGCACAAAAGCCTAAACAATTGATTAGGCTTCTAAAAACTTTTGATCTATTGCTGCCTCGAGTCTGCTTGATATTTTAGGCTGAGAAGCAGTCGAATACTCCTATAGGAGCATCTTGCACCAAGTATCTGAGTATCCGATACAAATATGAACCGCACACTGCTCAAACAGTCGGCCATGGTTTTTAAGATGGATTACCCTGTTTTGGTTTGTCTTGAAAAAAGCTTCACAAGTTAAGCTGTTTGCCCATACACTGAGCAAACCAAGTGGATGTCCACTTGGTGTGAAACTTATTTTTTTTACTTTTAGGGTTGTGAACCCTCTTACAAGTGGACAACGAAATATCAATGTTAAGCTATAAGTGTTGTGTGTGTGTGTGTGTATGTGTCTAATCCAACCCAAACTTGTTTAGGCCGTCTTGCCAAAGCAAGATAGAGAACGAGGAACAGCATTTTTGACAGATTTTATTTCTTTGGGTCTTCGTTAGGACGGCATTATTCTTGAAGGAGGATGCTCCTTTTTCAAGCCATTTCAAGCTTTTTCTTTGCCCAATAGGAAATATAGTGGATGCGCCTTAAACACTGCTGCAACAGACACAGAATAAATGAGCAGGCAGCACAAGAAAAGAATTTGCGTTTTTGGTCCATTTGTTGGCCTCTATCCGGCTTTTCCTTGGCTTCCTTCCTTCTGGCTTGATGAACTCATGCCATTGCTGGCTGCTTGTTTAATGATTAACTGGTGGGTCAGCTTCTATTGTTTGGATTGTTGACCGATTTTCTGGCAGCTATTTTTGCGCTTAAATCACGCTTAACTAAGATCCAGCTGATTTTCAGCTCTAACCTACCAGAGATAGATCAAACTTTAGGACGAAATCAAACTCGCCCCGGCTCCAGCACGTCTCACCCCACTAGTCTTGCGTCTCAAATTACTTTTTAGCCGTGACCCATTAAACTTGGGGGAAGTAGGGTATACACCGGGCTACACTAGAGATTAGGGGTCGGACAAAGTCCTTACGCAGTCCTTATTTTTTCCTTATACTTATGCAGCTGGTAGCAAAAACATGGTACACACTGGGTCTCGGCTAACCTGTGATGGCCTACCCTAAGCCTAAGGCTTAGTTCTATGCCCAGGTGTAGTTTCCAGGGAGTGAGAACACCAATTCAAGGTTGTTCTACCTTGGTCTATCCTAGCCTAAGCCAATTTCTAAGCTATTATCGATTTTAGCTGATTAAAAATACTTAGATGGCGTGCCCTTAGACGAGCTAAAAGATAAGTTTCCCATTCCGATTTCCTTTTCAGAATGTTAGCACGACAAAATGAAATGTTTGTTTGCAAGTGTATTCCAAGCTAGAACACGACTACTTTGACCGGGGTGAGTTGGATTAGGCGAACTTGACCTGGGGCTAGTTGAGCTAGTCGAGTAGGAGCCGGGGTGAATTGGGATTATACAGCTTTTAGGAATCCCTTATCTCGAGAGTGCAATATAACTCTTGTGGGTGTGCTTTTTTATGACATCCAGTTGCCAGGTAGTGCTGCCGCTGAACACTTTGCTCATTTGGGACCTTCTACTGTTGCCTTAAAAAGTCTATCAGAATGCTATAACCTACCTTATTGCAAATATACTCTCATCCATTTTGTTACCGTTTCATTCAAGTCTCTTTCTACAAAATGGCTAGGAAAGAGCAGCTAATGCTATATTACTACGCATTTATGAATACCTCTAACCAAATAAACGGCTGAGAAATGGCAAGAAACAAATTCCATCCACCATTTTGCCCTGGTTTACTGTCCAAATGGTGGCAGCCAATATGGCTTTGCCATTTATTAGTGCTGTGGTGCCGTCAGGATGTGGTAGCAGTCACCCAACATGTTCGCAAAACACATCCCATTGAACTGACCATAGAATCGGGCTCGATAAGAGGAGAATATTTGGTAAAACAGCCACTTTGTCTTTCTATTTTATTCTCGACCCGTTGTAGACAATTGGAGCCCATGACTTTGCAGTCTTCAAGGGCATTCCATATGCTGCTCCGCCTGTGGGCTCACTTCGCTTCCAGGTTCCTTTATTCAGTTTTTTTGTTAGTTTCAGACTGAATCGATATTTAGTAAGGTCTTTTACTCCATAACTTATCTCTTCCATGCCACACTTCTATTGCCTTTAGTAAACAACCAAGAAAATATAAATCAATGGGAGAAATCTTTTGGGACATCATAAAGAGGCGTTTTTTTTTAGGAAATTAGAAAAAATGGGCACTACTAGAATATAATCCCCAATCCTCAGACCTACTCGGTTATAACCCTCCAATTCTCAGAGCTTTCCCTCACAGGGACCTACCGCATAAAGAAACGTCTAGGTTGGAGAATTAAAACTGAGTTTTTGTTTGTAGAAGCCGGAGCCACCAGCCAGATGGCGAGGAGTAATGAATGCTACCCAATACCCACCAATGTGTGCCCAGCGCTCTCGGTCCCGGTCCACAGATCCAGTACATTTGTACAAAATCCACATCTCAGAAGACTGTCTTTATCTCAACGTTTTTGCTCCTCCACAAGTTGGTTGAATCTTTTTTTTTATAAAGATAAGCAGGGTTGGTTGCAAAATTTTTGTTTTTTTTAAATTCTAGTTTGTTTTTCGGCTCATTATTGCCTTCCTTTTTTAACCCAAGCCTGTAAATCAGAACAAAAGAGAGGATCCCCAAAGGCCAGAGCTAGAAGACGACAGCAAAGACAGAAAAGAGAGCCAGAATTTTTAAGCGAAGGCTTTAAAAGAGCATAGTTGTTGAAAAGAACGGAAACAAGGGTTCCCTTGAAAGCAGACCCTTAGAAAGTTGAAAATTATAGCAACCGGAACTGCGATAGATGGTCTTTGCCCCGACCAAGTGGACATCCACTTGGTTGGGTAGGGTCTGGCTTCTACTCAGCTTGAATACTCAGATCATAACGTATGCAAATATTTTATTCCAGTTCACCAATGATACATATCCAGTAATTGTTTGGATACATGGCGGAGGTTTTCAATCTGGTAAATCAACTACCTGACAACCAACAAACTACCTGAAAATTGTACCACATTTCAGGTTCCAGCTCAGACTATCCCCAAGAAGCTATTTTAAACAATTTTGTGTCAAGAAAAGTTGTGTTTGTGTCCATGAACTATAGGTTTGTGTCATTCATTTTCTTATTTTACAAGTTTTGTAGGTTGGGACCACTGGGATTTATTTCTACGGGTGACAGCATTCTTCCTGGCAATAATGGGTATGTTACTTGTATAAATGCAAATCTTGGTCCGAAGAATTTTTTCGTGCAAATTTTTTAGTCTTCGTGATCAAATCCTTGCTTTGGGTAAGTGCTTTATAGATTTAAGCGATCCAAAGAAGTGATCTAAGTATTGTTTGTTTTGGTCCATCCTTTTAGGATTAAAAATACCGTATTTCCTCTAATAGCTCCCCCTGCTCCATTAACTCCCCCTGCTCTAATAACTCCCCCCCTTAGAAGGCATCCAAAAAATAACTCCCCCGGGGGAGCTATTAGAGGAAATACGGTAGGTTAATTATTGCTTCGAGAATCAGGGATTAAAATTTCAGAATGGGTACGAGTAAATGCTCACGTTTTTGGAGGTGATCCTCACAATGTGCTGCTTATGGGTCAGGGCTCAGGTAGTCCATTTTACGAACTCAACCAATACGGCCAATTGTCCACATAAGGCAATCCTATCCCACAAGACATGCTCTACTATTGTCTTATATCGAGAGTTGAATGCATGAGTCTATTTAGGTGCTTCCGCTGCTTCTTTACTAGCTCTATCACCAAGTGCTGAAGGTGGCAACATAACTGATCATTATTTCTTTTAAAAAATTTTTCACAGGTCTTTTCCACAAAATAATGTTAATGAGTGGGACAGCCATCAGCCCTGGAGTGGTCAGGAATGCCGCCATAAATGGCACCTGGGCACTTGATAAAAAGTTGCATTGGTATGACACTTTTGTTGGAGACTAATCTCTAAAATTAAACTTGTTGTTTCCAGTCGGTCATTCAACTCCAGCGAGCTTTTGGATTGCTTTAGAAAGCAATTAAGAGACGAAATTTTGGATTTTGAGGTATAGTCTATGCTTAAAGAGCCTTCAAGGGCACTTAATTCCTTCCACTTAGAGTACCTAAAAATATAGGTAGTCCGGATAATTGAAGAAAACCACCAGGGGGGTATAATACAGTAGAGTCCATTTGTCTTATAGGAAAATGAAGGTCATGACTATAGCACATTTGTGCCAGTTGTTGATGGCGAAGATGGAGTCATTCCAGAAAGCCCTGAAATTTTGGCCACTTATCGGAGGAAAATACCTGTATGCAAGCTTACATGACCTGTTTTCTAAGTTATTTGCTTTTAGATCATGTTAGGCACTACAAAAGATGAAAGTTCTCTAAGTATTTGTAAGTTTTCATAGCCTTTTGGAACCTTTCAACAACTTTTCTGAAACTAATAGTGCTGCTTAACGAAAAAGAGCTCAATCTGACAGCAGTGGACATTGAAATGGCCGAGCAATTGGTAGAGAATTTGACCAAAGCGTTTGGGTTTGTGAACCAACCCTTAGTAAGTTGATTTCCTCTAGCTAACTTGTATGG
Source organism: Subanguina moxae (assembly GCA_000981365.1). Taxonomy (NCBI): domain Eukaryota; kingdom Metazoa; phylum Nematoda; class Chromadorea; order Rhabditida; family Anguinidae; genus Subanguina; species Subanguina moxae. The sequence continues at coordinate 12,945 of BBSZ01009766.1, forward strand.
CGAAAAAGCGTAAAACTTTTTCTATTTTGAGGTGATGGAAGGATGTAAACATGAATATGTGAGTTGCTTTTAGTAATTTAGTCAGTTTCTTGTTTCATATTTTATGGAATAGTTCCGTTGTGAGCAAAAATTCAAACGTACTTCTTTCGTTTAAACCTTACCACAAGTATGTATGAAAATATGGTACGCACGCAAAATATGGTACGAAATTTTTGTTGTTTATATGTACTGACAAAAAATGGGAGGGGGTTAAACGAAAGAAGTACCAATTCAAATAGAATCCTAAGGCTTTAAATTAAGAATTCTGGCTCTCTTCTTTGTCTTTGCTGTCTTCTTCTAAGCTCTGACCTCTGGGAACTCAAAGCTATTCCTTTTCAGGTATGGACAAAAGTAGATCCCTCGCTTGATGCCCCAATTCTACATGAGTCTGTGCTAAAAGTCAGTTAAACATCCTCAAAAATATTAAACACGCTTGGTAAGCTTTCCTTTCAGATGTTTTCCCACTTCTGGTATGATGCCCCGGCTTCAAGATTGGCTACTTACTATGCAAAACAACAAGTTCCTGTCTTTCTTTATTCATTTGATCATGTCAGCGAAAATTTTGAAACAAACAGTAGCTTTTCGCAACTACCTTTTTTAGTCCACAATGTTTTTTGTTTTCCACAGGAGTTTTTCACGGTTGTGACGAGATCTTTCTGTTTGATATCGAGCCTCGATTTCTGACCACTCGTAAGGACAAAAACTGGCAGGTTGGTTCTGTTAAGTGTACTCATATGACATTTTTTAGTGGTTTGAGGAATATTTTAGTTGTAAGCCGTTTTTTTCAATTGCCTTTTTCATAGCTGTTTTCATGATTTGTATAGGTGTATGACCCTATTTACCAATGGAAAGATCTCTTCTTCCTCTTTCCAATAAGCCAAAAACAGTCTTTTTGACGTTACACACCAAAAAATTGGTTTTCAATTCTGAGCCAATTGAAAAGATATTCTTAAGGCCTCGACAACCCTAAGTAAAGAAGTTATTTTCAGCTGGATCAACGAGTGACAGAAATTTTTGCTGACCTTATAGTTAACTTTTTGAAATTCGAGTATGTCTCTTGAACATTTTGGTAAGAAAACCCAGCTAAGTTCTCAATTCAGTAATCCAACACCCGAACAAGCAGGATTTACATTCAACTGGACCAGTATGTCTAATGACCATCTTGAATTTTTGTCGATTACAGATGTAAGAAAACTTATTTGTTCTTATGCACATTGTTAAAGAATGGGAGTAAGTGATCAGAACCCCGAACACAACTAATCTCATGTTTTGAGTACTCGTTTGGGGAGGTTAGGAGTTTGAAGGGGACTATCCACCGGATTTATTTGTTGCTATCGAATTTGTGATCAAATTTGTTGAATAAAAATTCGAGGGGACTTTTTGAACCATCTGAACAGCAGCAATGGAGACAGCAAGATAAATGAGAGCATAGGACAGTCCAATAAACAATACATCTTTTTTTAACACTTTCCTTTGCAGACACCTAGCGTTGAAGTAGGCTATCGTTGGCAAGGACACGTTTTTTGGAACAAGTATGTCAGGCATTTAGATACTGTGGATGTAAGAAATACTAACAAGATGTTTAATTTAATGGAAAATAAAAAATTTTAGGGATGTGTGGAGAAAATAGCTCAACTAGACCGCCAATTGGGAGATTATCAGGTAGTTTGATGCCACCAAATGTTGATCATTGATCTCGTTTAAGCTTGCCACATGGATGTTGCTGTTTTGTGCTCTGTTTTTCTTTGCCATACTAGTTGGATTAGCTTGCTATTGCACCCGCAAAGAAGCGGATGAAGACGAACTATGATATCTACGACTTCACTGACTTGTATACCATCACATTCCCTCGATCAAAGTTTTCTTCCAAGAAACCTTAGTTTGAGTCAAATCGGTTCAAACTAAAATCCCCCTTCAAATAGTTTAAACTAGATTATCTGAGCTGTCTTTCAACAATCTTTTCTAATGCTTTTTTCAGCGTATAGCCCTAAATCTGTTCTTTTTAATGGAACGTCAGTCGACTGAATGTTGCTGGAAAAAGCAAGAAAAAAAGATATTACTACGTTCAAGTACCTTTTTCTCCTACGCTTTCCAAAAATATTCAGTAAAGCAATACTCCATTAAAAAGAGCCGATCCACAGCTACACACTGAAAAAAAAATTAGAAGAATTTGTTCAAACAAACAACTGAGATGTCCAAGTTTAAAAATTTGATGGGGTAAACTACCTACAGCCAGCCAAATCTACTTATTAAGACATACAGAAAGAATTGTCGGTTTTTTTAATCTTCTTCTTCATATGACCTAATACAGTCAACCCTCGATTTAACGACCCCATTGAGTCAGTCCACAGGGGGTCGTTAAATCAAGGGTTTACTGTATATTTTCTGTATGCATTTCCTTGTCTTTCTCGATGTTCATTTCCTCATAAATGTCTTTTTATCTTCTGTTTCCTGCCAACAATTTTTATTTACACGTATTTTAGTCTAGACTTGTTAGTCCTTCTCTCTACTACAACTTTTCAGAGAAAACTAGTTGATAGATCAGATTGTTTCTTGGCCAATAAAACCGTTACTAAATCAGTAAGAGTGTAAAAAGGTGCTACAACTCAATCAAAAACAACATTTGATTGAAAAGGTTTTTTATTTTTCCAAATAAAAGAGAAAATCAAACACAGTAGCAGAGATTATTTCTCGCAGTAGAGAGTGTAGCTCGACAGCAACCAACATCATAAAAGTATTGCAAAAAAAAACGAGAAAGATACAAAAGATTTCGGCGAAACCACACAAAACAATAAAAATAAAAAAGGGAGCAAAACGGAAGGGAAAAGACCAATTTTTACACCCGATAGAGAAGTCAAGGAGTAGACACGGTTTTTACAGCTAGCAAACATCATTTGCTGTTTTCGAAGGCCACAATTCCTTCCACTGTTCTCAGACTATTTTTTCTTCTTAATTTCTCTTATTTCGGTTATCAAAAGTGAAAGAGAAAAACAAAGCCAGTGTGTAAGTTTAATGACCGGAATTGAGCAAGAACACTTGTGTAAAGGCAGGATTCTTCAAGGACATTATGTGTTCAATGGTTTACGCCAAGATAAATGCGTGTTAAAAGTGGACATTTTTTTATTTCTAGCTTTCTTTTCTCTTCAGTTATTTTAGAAGACTACTTTTTGCTGAATTTGCAATCTTAAATATTTGCAAAAGAGGATTTCAAAAAAGGTACAAATAAATAAAAAAGTTGGTGGTCAACATGTTTAAATTCAGTTCACGAAGTACAAGGCAGGCCATAATTATGCGGAGATTTCTCAAAAATTTTCGCAAGAGTTTCCCAAAAATTGTGGGGGGCATAAAAAAAATTAAAAATGCGAGGGAGGTTAAACGAAAGAAGTACCCACCTATCTTTTTGCCTTGATTCACCAAATTCTCGAAAGCTGGTCGCAGTTCTTCCACCTTCTGACTTGCCATTCTAAAACACAATAATAAATTAATAAAAACAGTCAGTTTTTTACAAAAACGAAAAAAAATGAACCAAAAAACGCAAAGTTAAATTTTCAAAAAATGTCCGCCTATTCTGGCCCATCTGCTTGCGTGCTAATGATTCTAAGCTAGTTGACCGTATTCTCGAAGGCTTACCTTACAGAATCAGTCAAAATTGCGCCAGAAAAAGGGGAGTGGCCAGTTCGTCACTTTTTTAGATTCTTTTTAAAAGATAATAATAAAAACCTATTTTTTACAGATACTTTTGTATAGAATTCCTATTAATATCTTTAAAAAAAAGTGTGGCGAACCGGTCGTACACCCAGAAAAAGTTGTAGGGGTGCGCAGACAAACACTGCGAGCAAAGATACAAAAAGTATTAGAATACAAAAAACGCAAAAAAAATCAAAAACCAACACCGAGAAGATGATAAGATGGAAGATGCAGTAGCGGAAAATAATAGCTTTGCGTATACAACCTTTGTTTGGCAGCGACATTAACAATAATGAAAAAAAAAAGAAATAAAATACATAGAAATCTGACAATTAAAGTCACCAAAGAACTATCAGCTAGCAATTCCTAGAGCTACAATCCTCTTTTTCGTACTCGTTTCCTAGACAAGTACCACTGCCATAGCATTTGCGAACCCTTCTTCTAATCCCACTGCCACATGTTTCAGAACAAGTAGACCAGTATCCCCAGCCTGAAAATGGTTAATAAAAGTTTATTTCTACACATAAAAAGAATACTTTGCGAATAACACTTGAACACTTACCACCCCAATTAGCAGAGTTGTAATTGGCATCGGAAGAAGAACACACAGCGTCGTTGCAGATGGCTGACTCCTAAATAAGTATATAGAATAATTCCAACAAGTCATTTTTTAAGTCTAAAATACCCTAAAAGAGCCGGGACAGTTTCCACTTTGACAGTGCCGAGTTCTTCGTTTTACTCCAGCGCCGCAAGTCACAGAACATTGCCCCCAACTAAGATTATTAATATAAAGTGCATTAATCGAGTTAAATTATAATTTCTCACATGGACCAGGCACTCCACAAACCAGAAAGAGCGCCAGAGCCAGGCGCGCAAGCATGTTCATTACAAAATCCTTGTTCAATCGAAGGACCAGGACACGAGGTACCAGTTGGGCAAGTTCTAAGACAATTTGATGAAGGGTGTTAGTTACCATAAAGAGTAAGATATATTACCTGCTTCTAGATCTAAGACCTCTGCCGCACAGCTTTGAGCATTCTGAGAAGATTCCCCATTCATTCCTAAAAATTTAAGGTTATCTAGGCCAGCAAGTGCTAAAAAGTTAACCTACCATTGAGAGCACTCCCTGAGGTTGCATGCTAATCTCTGTTGGCCAGCACCATCGCAAGGTTCCTGTATAAGATTTATATAAAATATTTGATTCTACTGTATTATACCCCCCCCCCAATGTAACTGCCACAAAATATGTGTACAATTTCCCCCTCACCTATTTTAATGCCCTAAAAACTTTAAAGCGAGCCGCTTTGGACGGTCATTCGTGGTTCGCCCTTTTACCATGTTTTTCTCACTACACTATGACAAAAAAAGACCTAAACAGCACCCAATCCTTTAAAATTGTTAAAAAATGCTTCTTAAATGATCAATGTACCTAGAAAACCAAGTACTTTTTGGGGTGGGAAAAGTATAATACAATAGTAGCAAATATTTATACAAAACATCTCAATTTTACCTTTGTACAAACTCTGTAACGAATTTGAGTGCCTGGACCACAACTCCTGGAGCAAGATGACCAGCTACCCCAGCCTGCCCATAATCCTACTGAAGAGCTCAGTTGAGTTGAGCATGGCAAATCATCACTAATTAGAAAAAAATATTACTTGCGCATAAAAAAAAAAGAAAGCTACCAATTCCTGATATCCATCGTCTGACCTAAAAACGTAAAATGTTTTATGCAAGCAAATATATTTAAGGCAAACCTGGACAGGTAAAAGCAATTGTGTTCTGAGAGGTTGAGCATCGTCTGTATCTTGCTTGGCTTCCTCTTCCACAGCTTACTAAAAAAGCAGTTTAATAAGGCGGCATGACAATCGCCAAAAGGTTTTTAGACCTGAACACTGATTCCAGGAAGTCCAATCCGTCCACTGTTCACTCACTTGGTTGTTTACTGAGGGACAACCTTGTACATTGCATACCAATTTTTCAGTGGGTTCCCCTTCACATCGGTTTATTATTGAACAAGAACGAGAGCCTAAGTATCCACATAAACTACAAAAACAAGCAGAAACCTTAAATACTCACGCATCTGAATGCCACCGCCGCAAGACGAACTGCAAGAAGACCAAAGAGACCAGGTGCCTAAACAAGGAAAACAATTCTGTCATATTATTGAGAGGATATATAAAAAAATATCACCCCAAGTCCCTTTAACAATACTTAGCGAATTTCCCTCGCCAGACAGTGAACTGGTCGAAGAGCTAGACAAAGCAGCAGCAGAGGCCAATGGACACCTTTCAGAAGCCGACAGACACCCAACATCTCGTGGAAAGAGTGCAGATTCATCGCAAGTCAAATCCTGAAAATAAACATGAAAAAAACCTTTACAGTGGTTCCCTATTTCCGCTGGTCTCTAGTGATCATCAAGAGATTTAAGGTGACTTTTTTTTTCTATGACACTAAACAATAAGGCGCCAGTCTGGTTGTCTCTTTTGCCTATTAAAGGGCTCATTTGTTCCCTAAACATTCGATTAGCACTCAAATGAAATCACGGCTCGTGGCCAATTTCAAGAAAACTAGTTTTTTTTTTGTCTCAAAAATAATCGAAAAAACACAGTCTCAATTTGTTCACACAATGCTTCAAATCGGCCAAGTTTCATGCTTGAAGCCTGTATTTTGGGCTGTATACCATAATTTACGAGGTACAGTCGGGTATCGATTTAGTGTATATCTCGATTTAGTGTATGTTTTTTGCGGTCCTCAGCGCCTACACTAAATCGAGACTCGACTGTACATTCCTTACGCGGTCACTTTGTTACGCCACAAAAATTTGCATGTATTCATTTACAGTACTCATTTTTGAAAGGATTTTCTTCATAATGAGGCACTCTAGTAGGCAAAAAAACCTCAGGAATCCAAATATGAAAACAGAATTTTAAGAAGAGGCTTGCTTGCTGAGATATTATCGAACTTAGGAGAAAAAAGGATAAAAACTAAGTATGCGGCTGGCTATGATCATATCTCAGCAACCAATCCTCTTCTTCAAATTCTGTTTTCAGATTTGGATTCTTGAAATCTTTTTGCCCACCAGGGCGCCTCAGAATAAAGAAAACCTTTCAAAAATGAGCACTGTAAATGAGTATATGTAAATTGTTGTGGCGTAACAAAGTGACCGCGTAACAAATGCTCCTCGTAACAAATTTTCTCGTGAATTATGGTGTACAGCCGTATTTTGTAAAGGCACAAATAAGGTGTTAGCAAAAGCGAGAGTTGAAATGATTTATTATTAATCAAGCAATAATTTTTTATTATTAAAGTATAAGCTATTAAAAACAGCACGACATATCCAATTTCGATAAACAAATTTTCGCATTACGCTCGGTTGAAGTGCCAGCTTTAATTAGTGTATAATGTCAATACAGGATTTTTACTTACTCCCTGTAGTCTACCCTGTGAGATAAAAAATGGGTGTGGATTTTTTTGGGTGTCTGTTAAATCAAGTGTCGACTGTATTGCTAAATGTTAGGTTGGAGGCCAGTCTAAAAGCGTGTACTCTGTGTACAGCGTGCGGAAAGGGCTGTAGCCTCACATTCCGTTATAAAATTGTATTTGACGCCTGTTGGTCTTTGTCACCCTCCAAAATTGGAAATTGGCCACTACTAATAATGGTAGGCCAAAAATTTTTATGTTTCCGCATTTTTTTGATCATCCTGTACTAGGCCTGATTTAAGGCAATGTTTAGACCGCACTATAGAATATCTCTGTCGCCCAAATTGGTGTTTCAGTACATTTTTATGCCATTTTATGCAGTAAAACGCGTTTTTATTATTGGGGAGACCATTTTTCATATAAATAAATTTGTAGTGTACCTTGGGGGACCGAGGTAAGCCACTTTGTTTTGGAGTATTCTACCCCATTTTGGTCACTGAAGCTAGGCAAAAAGAGTCTCTATATGCATTTTATGATCAAGAACATTGCTCGGAATCATGTCTAAGGTAAATGAGTGCGCGCATCTCTAACTCTCAAGCCCTCTGCTCCTCCGCGTTTTACCGCATAAAAATGTACTGCAACACCATTTTGGGCGACAGAGATATTCTATAGTCTAGCCAAAGTTTAAAGCATAAAGATTAGTAAAACACATATTTACAAGCATCAAAGTATTTAAGCACCTTCAAGCAGTGGCATTGGCTTATAAGTCTGCCTTATATTACACAACCTTTGCCTCCAATAGCCGCAGTGTCCAGAGTTTTGCATCAACAAAGAGCCGCTTTTATTGAATCGGAAAGCATTTGAAACATTTGTATGGACAACTCTTGCTGGTTGCTGCCCTCCTTTTTTCCAACACCTGTTGATTTTTTGTGGATTGGAGTATCCTCTTGTTAGGATGGGAATTTCGTTTAGTGGTTTTAGTGTTGTAAGCAGGCAGTTTTGACTTGTTAGTGGTTGTTACAGGTAAATATGTTGTTAAGCTCATTTTCTGTGGTTTGAGCCAAGTCCTTTTCTTCAGACAGTTTGTCCAAAAATATTTGCTTACAAGACATTCTCCCCCCAAACAGTAGCGGTCCCATCCACAGGAAGTGCCATCTGGAAGGCTGTCGCCGTAGAAGCGGTAGTTTCTAGCCACATTTGCCGAGCTTTTCACATCGCAAAACACCTAGAAAACAATTCTTTAGAGCTGCAATCAAAATTTTTGACGACTATTTCTATGGAAAGGGACATAATCTTTTGTTTAACCATTCTTCATAGGGTGCGGCAAAACTTCGTGGTATTCTCCCCTTCATTTAATCAATATCTTTAAGATTAAGGTAAGCAACCTAGGTACCACACTTAGGAACTTTTAAGGCCTTTTCGACTTCGAAAAGAGGGTGGCAACACCAATTCCGGAAGCACCCAATAAGGTAGCATACTTAATTGTTCGGTGTTGTTCAATTTCCCAAGGTGCTAGCTTTTGTTTATTCCTGCACAGCTCTTTTATAAGTGTACATCATTTTTTTGACCACAAATTTGACCTTTCTCTTTTTACTTAAAGTTTTAACATAGACACACACAGTTTTGATGGGAAACAGGTCTTGCAAATGCAAAGCTTTTGTCTCTCCTTCACTCTTTTTTTACCACCACTGATGACACTGATGTATAATAAATGAAAGAACTTTTTAAACTGCAAACAGTCTTTTTCATATTTTTTTAACATTTAAAGACATAAAAATGGCTAAATAATATTGCTAATCAACTTTTATAAGAGATTAAACAACAAATTTCGTACTACTGTCTTATACGCCCGCCCCCCTCCTCAAAAAAAAAATACTTGGTTTTCTAGGCACATTGACCATTTAAGAAGTATTTTTCACCATTTTTAAGGGATTAAGGGCTGTATAGGCAGGGAAGGGACAAAGAAGGGGCCACTTTGTAAAGAGGGCCCACTCAAGAAAGAGATGAACATAGCTTTGTTAACTGGGCTCTAGCGCATAAAAAAGCTCTGGCATGCTATTTTTATGCATTCAGAGCTGCTTCTCGAGTGATTTTTCTCTCAGGTACAGTCCATTCTCGATATAACGTCATCCCTGGGGACCGGCCCAAGTTGACGTTATAGCAGGGTGATGTTATATCGAGAGTGGACTGTATGCTTGTGTGCGCATCTCAAAGACTCGACTTACTTTGCACGCTCTCTGCGGAAACTTATTGAGTTGGCTTCCTGAGCCTGTGAGCTCTTCATCGTTCTTCACCCTCTTGTGTTCTGCGCATTTGGCACTTATGTACTAAAACACAACTGTTTAGTTTACCGTATTTTGTCCAAAAAGTGGGTATGCCCTAAGGGCCATTAATTTCACCAATGGTTCCAAAACTCATCTTCAAGCTCAACTTATGTTTGCTAAACTTAGGCCAGTCTTTTCTCAAAATTTCTCAAAACATCTGCCGCATTTGATCAAAATGACCCTGAGTCAACTTTTTAAGCTGTATTGAGTGGTGCTTGCAGAATTTCAGCATGTGCAGTATCCACTGAGATGTGACCACTTTTAGACCTAAACTAAACTTGAGTGGAGAAAGCCTCGGCCCCTAGACAGACTCTAGTTGAGTTTAGGCCTAAAACTGGTCATATCTCATTCTGAATCATATCTTCGCATATTCTGAAGCCTCATCTACACTTTAGCGTTTAGCCCTATGGCTAAAATGAGGTACCAGATCTCGATTTTTGTTAGAAAATCGATTTTTGACACACAGGTCTCACACTGAGGTCTCAGAAAGCTGAGACCTCAGTGTGGCCATAGGGCTGAATGCTACATCCAGCTGCGACCATGGCAAACAAGGCTTGAGATTTTGTAGAGACGATTTAACGCAACATACTTGACTTAAGGCCACTTTGATCAGATTTGGAGGGTGTTGGAGAATAAAGAGTGAGTTTAGTAGACTCAAGCTCAACTTGAGTATGTTTTGGCAACACTGGCTTTCAGACCCTCTGCTAGGCCTTAGGCTCAAGTAAGCAAGTAAACAATTGTTTTTTTTTTCACACCTGATTGACTGTTTGGTTGTCTGCCGAGCACTTCCTATTGCAAACAGCTGCCCTTTGAGCAGATCCCTCACACTCATTGCCCCCATTGGCTGGAGTGGGATTGGAGCAATTTCCTATAGCACACAAATTTTAGAAGACAGTATAACAATTTAGATTTCTCAACACAATTGCTGAGGTCTAGGGTATGCCAGCCAAGGTTAGTCGTGAACCACTGAGCCTAGGTGAAACAGGGTATAACCTGCCTTTCGGCTAACCTACGCTCGCCTACCCTGATCCTTAGCCTCAGTTGTATGCCAAAATCTAGTTCCTGGAGTCTAAAGCTACCATTCAAAAGGTTTTTTTTCTTGGACTACCAAGGAAAAACATCAAAACTTGTGACTTTACTAAATGGGTTTAAGGTCAGTAGCCAGGAGTAAAGTACAAAGAGCTATGAGTGCACTTCAAGTACAAAAACTAGTGTCATAAAGACCATTTAAAAATGAATATTGCTTACGCGTAGACACCGTCAGCCCAATAGATCCACTAATTTGTGGGCAAACACATTGACTGCAGGTGAATGGTGCCCACACTGACCACTGACCATCCACTCGCTGAAAAAACACAATGACAAAAGTATCAAAAGATATTTGGCTTTAGTGGAGAATGGGTATCGACTTTCGAGCTTGTCCTCTGTGGTTTACCCCATTCTAAGCCTTTTCCATAAGCTAAAAACGATAGAAAAGCTATTTCCTGCTCTTTGTTTTTCCGCTACTGTATATCCCACTAGCTTTGAGGATTGGGGAGCGGGTATGTCCTTTATTTTTATTTAAATTGGCAGAAAGAATAATATTTTGAAACTTTTATTTTGTAATTTATGCTTCTGCAAAAAAATGAATCTAGAGGTCATACCGCTTTTTGCTCCATAATTAATGTACATCCAAATCGACCAAAGAAGACGCCAGTCAGACGCCTTCTCTTGGTGGTTGTTTTTTTTTCCCCATTTCTCTCGGACTTTGGCAATGACAGAGAGGAGTTGCGATTAATTAAAACAAATAGAAAAATAAAGTTAGTTGGAAAATGAAGACAGACACAATCTTTTGCAGCGATTGATGACGTTTTTTTTTGGGAAGTGCCATACAAAAAGTGTGACCTTGAAGAACGGACATTAATTGTGCAAAAAATGACAAACAATCGATAAAGCTAAGTGGCCTGAACAAGACCAACAATTTGTAGGAAAAATCAAAGATATACAACACAAAATACACATGTTTTATGTTTTTTGGATAAAAGCCTCTGTTTTTGAGTCGGACGCTCTGTCTATCCCTCAATCAGGTCCGTTTTTGGCTTGCTCCTTCTCTAGGCTCAGCCTTAGACTGTTGGATGGAATAAGTATTGGGTTGGTAAATAAGTCCTGGCGGTTCTTTGCGGACAATCTCCACTAATTTGGTGATGCTACTGGCATACCGTATAACCTCTATTAATTCTCCCCCCTCTCTCGTCACCACGGTCGGTGGTCAACCATTTTTTACGGCTCAACCAGCCGACAATTGGGTACTGACATCATACTCAAAGGCTGAGATTCACATTGCCCATTGCCAAAAATTTTTATTTATTTATTCTTTTGTTGTTAATATCTGCCATATGACTGCACGTGCCAACCTCAAACAGGCTTAAAATTCAGAGAGAAACAGCATGAGCATAGTAAGAGATATAATTTATTGTTTTCCGAGCTCTAGCAACAGCACACACATTTGAATTGAAGAAAATTGAGGAGATCCTTTGTATTGTAGGTTTGATTCCGACCTTAAAAAAGGTACACTTCTCTCTTGAGCCTTGGTGGCGGTCGACTTCTTTCGGGCTTTCCTTGTATTTCTACATCCTCGTTCCCAAATTTTCTTCAACGAGCTATAGGCCAAAACGGAGCTGTTACACTCAGCCAATAGTTTATGCAACCAATAGTTTTTTACACCAGACAATAAAAATTTATTGGAAAGTACAGAAAAGTAAGGTTGGAAGACTGGGATATGAAATAATGCTGAAAAAATAGCTCTTGAACAGAGAGCTACCTGCTGAAATGTCTTTCTACCATTTTGCATAGAAGGAAAAATATGTCCAGCGAAGTGGACGATAGTCGCTCAAGCTAAAAAATTTTACTTTGATGAGAAGAAGGTGGTAAAAAGGTCTGAGAAAAACATCCTAAAAATATTGTCACAATCGGCAGCAGTAGAACAGTGGCAACTGATTAAGAAAGTAAAGAAGAATCACCATACCAAAAAAAAAATACCAGTCAATTAGAAATACCCAAGTAACGATATCAAAGTAGACTAATCAACAATAAGTGAAACACAAAAGCTAAGAAACTAGATTTGTCCAAATTGATCAGAATAAAAATTAAAAAGCATAAAAAGCATGCCACTCAAAGTCGTCTTCTCCGCCGGAATGGAGGGGGTTGAGCTGGCGGAAACAGTGGTCTCTTTTTAAGACTATTTAGATAACTTAATCTATTGGCTCTAAGCCGAGCCATTTCTCTGGCGTTCCACGAATTCGGGTTGTAAGGGGGCACTACTGACTGCGGTCTAACCCAAGCTTGACCTACCGCTGGAGCAATCATAGGAGCAGCGGCAGCTGGCACAGCCGGCAACATAGTTGGACGGGGCGGGAGTGGAGCTCCAAAGCCTGTCCATGGCACACATCTACCTGCAAATTTATGTGCCTGTAATGAAAGCCGAAGCCTTCTAACAACCAACATCAAAAAAACTAACCCAATTGACACCATTTGCTTGGCCCACAGAAAGTGCCTTCCAATGCGGGATGAGAAGTGATAATCCGACCAAAAGCCCCCTGTCCACACCACATCTACAACAATAAATATTGTCTTACATACGGACTAGCGTAATTTCTCTGACAGGTTTATTTTTGCCATAATATTTTATTAGATTAGCGATCAGAGTCGTATAGACTTGACTTTTGATTCATCCCCCACAAAAAGAAGTCACATGGCGTCAGATTCGATGACTACAGCGTTCAAGCAAACAGAGGAGCTTTCAATTTACGGTGAACACTAGTTAATTTAACACCTACAGGAATCGAAGTGGGTCTGCCGAATTATGGAGGGTGCCGAGTTATCGAAGTCCGTTTCTCAATAAAACCTCTACTCACTTATGAATCTATGGTACCATTTGATTAGCTAGAGTCTAAATCTCGTCCAAATCGCAGGAATTCAAAAAATTACGGCAAACTAAGCTCCTAAGAAAAAATTACGTCTTGCCGTTACAACTTTAATTTTTCCTACCATATAGCAGATGCCGTCGTAGTGGTCTTGTCTTGGAGCCACCTCCAAATACGTTTCAGTCAAAAATGTATGTAAAAAAAAGTTTACCTGAATGTAGCCATTTCCGTGCATCAAAGTGCACTGTAAATTGGCATCATATATTTGGCCTGGTTTTAGAACTTCTGTAAGAGGCAATTTCTCTCTTAAGTTTGATGTCCTGAACAATGGTTTCCCTTTTCTTCTAAGCACATAAAATGAGTTTAAAAGCACCTTAGACAGTTTTTTCTTCGACCACTAAAATAAGCGAAATTATAAGTGATTCCTATAGACCTAAGCGCCGTTAAATTGAGGGGGATAAGATTTTGAAATCACGTTAGCAATAAACCCACTTATCTGGTAATGTCAAGCATGTTTGGGCATGACTAGTAAATGGTTGCTACAGATGACTCCCGATATAAGACCACCCCTCGGAACCGACAGTGTGGGCTCTTGTAGCGAGAATGCTCTTATATCAAGAGTTTTTGGAATAAAAATCATTTGGAGTGCCTTTATCACGAGAGTTTCATCAACAATGTGCTTTATACCGAACAATCAACAACAACACAACACTTAAAATTCAATTCACCACTGGTTGGAAGGTTCTGGCTCCTAATCCTCCTGATCCAAACGATGAGTATTCCTTCAAGATCCTTGTGCATTCGCGGTTCTAGTCTCAGACACTTTGCACTCCCACCATCTTAGCTGGTTGTCTTGAAATTTTGAACTGCTTGATCAGCTTCAAAGTGTCGTCGTTTTTTGCACACGCCTCAATGATTGCTTTTTTCAATTCCAGCTAGATAGCCTTAAGCTTCTTTGAAGTAGATATCTGAAAATTTGGAAATGAGTACGCCAGATAAGAAACTTTTAACAAAAATTTTAAAATAGTTGAAATCAAATAAAAAAAATTGCCGCAAGTTTAAAAAATTGACCAAAATGACCGAGTGCCTGTATAGCAAAGGTATTTTGTGGATAGGATTGCGAGAATCGCTGAGAACCATGTCGTCGAAGGATACTAGTCAAGCGCAAGGTTGGTTGACATTGCCAGATGGAAAGGGCTATCCATCAGCTGGTTTCAAGTCTCCAATTTGACGGCGCTTCGACCGCTCCTTTAAGTAATCACATTGTTTTCTCTTTTTAATGAGCCATTAGTTATTTCAACATTAAAACCCAAAAAAAGTTACTCAAGTCTCTGGATGAATGTGTGATAGTCTCTTAGAGAGCAGGTGCTCCAAGTGACTTTTCCAGGACCCAGGGAAGCACTCATAATGAAGCGAGAAGCACAGTAGGGTTCGTCATGGCGCATGCCCACACTATGACCCAGTTCATGTGTTCCAATAAAGGCCGAGGTAAAGTCAAGACCTTCTGCCAAAGTGCCTCAAATGAGTGAAAATGGCATCGAAATTATGGGCTAGACCCAAGAGTTTGTAGAACGCTGGCTGAACAACTTTCTGGCATTCAATTGCAAGTCTGACCCAAAGGACTCATACCACAAGCTTGCTCAACCAGCGTTCCACAAACTTTTGCATCTATCTAGTGTTTGGCTAGCAGATTACCAACTTACAGGTGTTCCACGGATCACACATCCCATCCAAACGAGCAATTCCTGAGATAGATGTAGAGCCAGAGCCTCGATGAATGTCGTATCTAAATGAGAGCGTTGAAAATATACAACCTTTGCATCGGAATTTCCTGAAATTTTGCCTTCTTCTTTCGACTTTTTGATCCGTGGACCCGCTAGATCCTTTATACCCTTGGACCCCTGCAACCGCTCAAGAGCCTGGACTCGCTTGATTCCTTAGACACATACCTTTTACTTTACTCTCTAAATTAGTTTCTAGGTAAAAGGCGTCCCATCTAATAGAGACGGCCCGTTATATTAGAATCAACACAGTAAATTTACCTAAAAGCTCAGATTGCAGAGAAAGGTCTCAAAAAAAGACGACCAAAAACATGGAAACTGTTGAGGCAATACTTGGAATACAAAAGTTTCTTAGCAGATCCAAAAAGTTTTGGTAGCCGAAGGCTCACAGAAAAATTACCCAGTGAGTAGCAAAGCGTGGTCCCAATCAGTTGTGCCAAGAGATCTAAAATGTTGGAAGAAATGTTGTAAAACTTTTTTTTAATCAGACATTCATTAGCAAACCTTTGGAATCTGCAAAACCTGTCCAAATATCTTTGAGCGTGACCATTGGAATGAAGGTGGGGAGCCATACTACTCTATACAAAACTGGGTAATAAAATAATTGCTCAAAATTTTGCTTACAGGTTGAGTCTTGAACACTTCGTAGCGTACAACTCTAAAAATAGACTTGGACTTAGATTTTAGCCTTGGGCTTAGATCGTAGGCCCAACACACACACGTGTACACACAGCATGGGTATGCGCTAGGCCATAGGTTTGGGGTAAGCGAGCTTAGGATAGCCGTGAACCGGTAAAATTAGGTAAAACAGGGTTACGCTGGGTCTCTAAGCTAGTCTACCCAAAGGCTAAGGCTTAGCTGTATGCTTAAGCGTAGTCCCTTCTTCTCGTTTAGTATAATCTTATTCTCCTTTTGTAAATTGAAATAGCTAAGCCGCATGACGATGAAGGAGTAGGAGCTTAGTCGCAGCTGCTTAGTTAAGCGCTTGCGAAGCAGCTTAGTAGGCTGCGGGTAGGCCAGCGTGTCTTAGCCACTAAACAAAAAATGCCGACTCTTTTCGATATCACTGGATTATCCACTATGTATCCCACTAGATATATCCCCCTCCTACTCCTCCTCCAAAAAATACTCCCTCATAAGGCAAAAAAGACCGTGAGGAGTTCTTCCACAAATTTTTTAGCCTATAAGTTTGAGCGCATACAACTCTCTTCTATTTACAAAAAAAGCCGCAAGAATTTAACTCACCGAAAGGTGAGTTGAGGGATGGCTGTTGGCTGGCGATACATGATCTGGATGTTGTTGAGCATGGTGAGGGAATACTGCTGCAGCTTCTGCCAAGCAAAACCACCATACTTGGAGGAGAAGTGACGCCACAAGAATTCGTCGACAAAAATGGCCAATTCAACCTTAATCATTTTAAATATTGGGTTGGTGCATAACTAACGTCGGTTTTGAATTGGCGCTTAGTTGTTCACAGAGTATGGAAATTGGCGGGATGGGTCGCTGAACAAAACAAAGCCAAACGAGTCCAAAAAAGAAAAACCGACGTTAATTATGCACCAACCCAATAACTTTTAGGACGCTACCCGGTTATAACCAGCGCCCAACCCGATGGTTTTTCTCTTTCAAAGTTTTGTATAAGAGGCTTTTGTACAATTGCAAAAGATTGCAATCTTTTAAAAATAGCATTTCTCTACTTCCTTTTCTCCATACAACCTGCAAACTTTTTTTGTACTTTTTATCAAACCCAAGTGATCTTACGGCTGCTCAATGCATTGTTCGGTTCATTGCCAAACAAAACCTTTTTGAAGCTCTTTTTTAAGGTTTCTGGCAGAAAAAATGTGTTTTAATCTAGTCCATATAAAAAAGACACTGCCCAACCATCTTCTATGAGTTGGCGGTAAAAAGAATTTCAAAAGAGTATTTATCGCTGAGGGAAAGAGGTAGGCGGGGTTTTTTTCCCCCCAGAGATGGAGATCAGAGAGAATGGCTGCTTAGGCAATTGCTACTAAGGACCTTCCCGCCCAATATATAAAAGTGCTTTGATATAGTTTGCGGCTCTTTTTAGCTTTTCTTCTACACAAAAACAATAAAAAAGCAGTACTACTGTATTGCACCCCCTCCCAATCGTTTATACGACAAAATACCATCTATATAGTCCAAGCCCCTGAGCTGCAGTCGCCCCCGTAGGGGGCAACCCCTTGAGAGACGGAGCCATATTTTTTTGTGGGGGGAATATAATCTAGTAGAGTCAAAAAAGCTAATTTCCCCCTCTTTTGGTCATAGAATGTTGGTTTTTGGGAAGTCGAAAAGCTCCTTTGGGAGACAAAGGTAGACAACCTTGGAAGTGGTATTTTCACACCCCAGGCATACAACTAAGTCCTATGCTTAGGCTAGGCCAGCCTAGGTTAGCCGATAACAAACAACTCACAATAAGATCGCTTTCCTGAACCAGGCGTTGACCAACCACAAATACATCCTCCACCTAAAGTGCTATTGTTTCTGGGAAAAGTGCTTAAGCTTAGGCTAACCACTCCAGCCTCGTCCTCCAACAACTCCTCACTGGTGATTGTGGACTCTATACCGCAGAAGTCTTGCAGTTGTTGTTGGACCTCCCTTTTGTAGATGACATGCAGACCAGCTCCTTCTGTTGATCTCTTTACTCTAGCCATGTGCTTCTCTGGGATAGGATGGATCACGTGGATGGCATCTGGCTGCACAATTATCCCTTTCTAAATGCAGCTTTTATAACACGTCTATTCGGCACATTCTCGTGGTGTAGAAAACCTCACAATATTGCCATCACAATTGCTAATAGCAGCAAAAGTGTGGTTGTCAGCGGATTTGTGATGGAAATGGCAGTCGTCCACAGCCCAGCTCTCCAGGTTCTGCACTTTCTCATCAGCCAACTTATAGTTCACAGTGAGAGAGGAGCTGTTCTCCCCTCTGTGCACAACTGTCAACTGGTCGGCCAGCAGGTGGTGGGTGACTGAATGCAGGTCGAGACGATGTTCTTGGCCATCTAGCTCCACTATTAGTTGTCGCAGTTTAGCATTTGACGTCGCTGTGTGGTCGTAGACAAGCCTTGGGTAGACCTGCTTGTGGTTTGGCACTGCAAAAGTGGCGGAACGTTAGGTTTTTCTATGATTTTAGGTTGCCCATCCTAAAAAAAGTTTCATCTCACACCCCTCAAAGGTAGAAGGCCTTTTTGATGTATTTAAGGGTTCTTCTTACGGGTTCTTTGTTCTGATATTCAGCCTTGGGGTTAAGTTTAAACTTGTCTAAAGATTATCAAAAAAAGTGGCTTGCCTTTGCTGATATGTGTGACTCCAAAGGTGTATTTGAGATCTTCTGGCGAGAAAAAGTTGATTATACACAGACATGGCTGAAAAGTGAAGATGAAGCGGAGACCGGTAAAATGGATGAGAAAAATTTAGGGGTTGGCTAGACGCTTCTTTCAGAAATTTTTTAGATTTTCTTTCTTTTTTATTGACAAATGCATACATATAAGCCTCAGGCTTAGGTTAGGAAAGCGTAGGTCAGCCGAAAGGCAGCATATACCATGTTATACCTAGGTTTAGTGGTTTATGGCTAATCTAGGCTGGCCTACCATAAGCCTCAGGCTTATGGTTAGGAAAGGGTAGGTTAGCCGAGAGGCAGCATATACCAAGTTATACCGAAGTTTAGTGGTTCACGGCTAACCTAGGTTGGCCTACCATAAGCCTAAGGCTTAGTTGTATGCCCAGGTGTAATTGCTGGGGTCAAAAAATAGCATTACAAAACAAATCGTTACACAGTAAAATCTCGATATAAGGAACATTTTGGCAGGTCCCCAGGGGTTCCTTATATCGAGGTTTGACTGTATCATCACAGTCTTCAAAACAAATTGTGTGATTTTTCCGGTTCCTGCTTCTGCGTTCACTTGCCAAGAACCAGAAATTACTTCAAAACACAAAAAGTAAATTGTTTTTTAAACAATTGCATAACTATTCTAACAAAAAAAAATCCTGTTTTGATCAATAAACTTGATTGGACCCTACAAATCAATGTCTATTGAACTAGTTAGTGGAAGAACTTGGTTTTTCCTTCCCCCCTTTTGAAGTGTCGTTGAAATTGAACTTCCAAAAAACTTCTGTCATTTTAATGGACACAACAGAAAGGAATAGTCTGTCTGCAAATAAAACAATATCAATGCGCAAAAAATTGCCTACTCTCCGGAAGTCTACCCGGTTTATTGGTGCATAAACATTATTGTCCTTTTAAAAGGAATGTGAGATCATAAAGAGATGTGGGCCCTACTAAAAAGAAGCGGGGTTTTTTTTTTGCCTTGGTTCCCCTCTTGTTTTAGCCCCTCCTCAGCATTTCGAATAAGCTAAAAGGATAAAAAAAGCTATTTTACCACCCTTTTCCTTATAGAAAGTCAGTCTTTGGGAAGTCGAAGACTTTCATATTTTGACTTGGGTGACCCAGGTAGACAACCTTGTTAATGATGCTTTTAGACCCCAGGAACTATACTTGGGCATAAAATTTAGGCATAGGGTAGGCAGCTTAGGTTAGCCATGAACCACTAAGCCTAGGTATAACATGGTATAGGCTATCAGCTAACCTACGCTCGCTTACTCTAAGCTTAAGGCTTAGTTGTATGCCTAAGCGTGGTCCCTCGACTCTGAATATACCATTAATTGTCGACTTCGCAAAAACCGGCTTTCTATGAAGCAAAAGGTCAGAAAATAGCTTTTCTTCTGTTTAAGCGTGTTAAAAATGCATGACTACAAGAAAAGAAAGAAAAAACTCTCACAAAAAAAAAATGAAGAGGCGTCCAAGGCAAAAAAAAAAACTCCCCGGTTCTTTAGTAGTGAGCAACTCTCACCTTCCTTTCCCCTTTCCTATCACCTTAATCAATACAACAAAGAAGAAGAGCTCAGATGCTATTGTCAACCCTTTTTAACCTAATAAAAAGCCTAAATTCTGGTGGATAAAAGAAATTCGACTGATACAACTAATAACTGGCAGGTTACTGAAGGCTCTCACTATCGATAGTGAGGCAAAAAAGCTTTTTTGAAATTCTTGGCGTTTTGTTGTTCTTAAAGTAATCAGAAATTTTAAGGTTCCATATGTAACTCTCAAGCCTCTTTGCAAGGCTACGATAAGGTTGGAGTTGAGATGCACACTTACGCACACACACCTGAGACATAAATCACTGGAGAACAGGCTCTGGACGGCATGAATATCACAGCTTTTTCTATGCGATAGAGCCCCGCAAGCAAAACTATGTTCAAGATCTCCTCTTTTCCTACAGAGTGGACTCTCCTTACAAAGTGGTCCCTTAATTGTCCCTTCCCCTTAAGTGCCAAAATGGTATTCAGGTTAAAATACCCTTTTTATGATACCAAAAAACCTACCTGCAATTGAACAACCAAAAGAATAAGTGATAGCAGCAGAATGTGGTAGAAGAAGCGCATTGTCGTTCTTCTCCTCTGATTTCTAGCTGCCGAACAGTTTAAAGCCGGCTTTCTCTTAATAGGCAGTCCCTCTGAGCAGTAGTTCATAATATAGCAATACTTATTCAAAGAATCCTAATATGGTAAGCCTAATTTTCCGTCTGGCTCATATATGCTCCACAAATATAATAGACTAGCAAAGTAGGGCAGCTGGCCTTCCAAAAATTGGGTTGAGCTGTTCTTGAACTTTTTTTTAGTATATATGCAGAACAAATCTCTCAGCTGAACGTCTATCTCTTCTCAAGCTGACAAAAAACTTCTTTCTCAAAAATAAGACTGGTAGGAAAGGTCTTTTTCCAGATCTCCACCATCAATTGGACACAAGAAACGGGCAGAAACGAATATGAGAGTGGGCGGAAGAGACTGGTGAAGGTGCTCTTCTTCACCTCTTCTCTCTCTTGACGTTCCAAAAAAGGGGTGGGTGTGAAACAGGCTGAAGAGCAAGGACGATGGCTCTTCTTTATCTTCCCTCAAAAATCTTCTTTCCTCTTTTATGAGTCCAATAAGCTGGAAGAATTAAACCAGCTGGCACTTCCGACTGCCTGCAAACGCGACTGCAAAAGTTAAAAATATCAGGTTGTTCAGGAGGAGAAATTTTTAGTCATTGGGATCATTGGGGATGCCCCTTTTTACGGACCTGGTCAGTAAAGAAGAGAGAGACCACTCCAAATGATTCCCTTTCCATTAGGTTGCCTCATATGTTTGTCGGTTTTGGCCTTGCTTCCCTGTATTGTACCCCTAGGGATTGTTCATTTTGGGTCTTAGTGTTGAATGGCTACCGATTTTTACCTTGGACACCCCTCACGCATTTCTTAAGTCCTTGGGATGACCAAGACCAAGGTGCACAGCCTTGTAAATGGTACTTTCAGATTTTAGGTACCACACTTGAGCATACAACTAAGCCTTAGACTTAGGGTAGGCCAGCTTAGGTTAGCCGAGACTTAGCGTATAGTATGACATGCTATACCTAGGTTTAGTAGGGTACAGTGGTATTCCTTAAAGGCTTCAAGAGCCACAAAGCTTTTTTAATAAAAGCTCTCTTGCCTTGATTCCAGTTACTAAAGTATATGTCTTGGCTCAAGGCACTGGTAAATGGATGGCGAAAAAATGCCGTAAAAAAGGGGGTAGACAACAGCAGCGGGTTTAGCCTCAATTTTTAGGAATTGGGAGCAATATAGGAGTAATACAAATTTGTTGTTGCTTGCCCACTAATTTGGCCTGGCGCCTTTTTTTGTCTTCTTCTTTTGTTGTGGTTTAAATGGTGGGAGGTGTGTACACCACGAATTTAAGAGGTAATAGTCATTAGTAACGAGTTGGACGACCGGTAGCACCACCGCCATCCTGCTGCTGCTATCATTCTCGTCTCACTTTTTTGCTCAGTTCAACACCTCTTTTGGGGGGGTTTGATGATTTGGGCTGGAAAAAGGTGACAGACCGGCTTGATGCTTCAAAACTTGAAGATTAGTTATGGATTAGTTGAATTAAATAATTCCAAATAAATTCTTCAATCTTTTAGACTAGAAGGAGCACTGAAATATATAAAAAAATTAGGAGAAAAATTAATTACCGTATTTTCTCTAATAAGGCCCCATTCTCTTGATTTAAAATCGTCTTCTTGGCATTTTGTTTGCTACCCATCTTTTGCCGGTGACTCTCATACTAATCCTTAGTTTTATCTAATGCTTAGACCTACTAGGATATATCCCCTCCCAGTCCTCAGACCTACTAGGATATACTCTCCTACCAATCCTTAGACATACTAGGATATATCCCCACCCAATCCTTAGACCTACTAGAATATATCCCCTCCCAGTCCTCAAACCTACTAGGATATACCCCCACCCAATCCTTAGACCTACTAGAATATATCCCCTCCCAGTCCTCAAACCTACTAGGATATACCCCCCTACCAATCCTTAGACCTAATAGGATATACCCCCCTACCAGTCCTCAGATATACTAGAATATATCCCCTCGCAATTCTTAGAGCTATTTGGTTGTAACTCGCCACTCCGCTTGTATTAGGCTTTTCTCTAATATAACAAAAGCACTAAAAAATTTGACCCCAAGTGCGGACACATAAAAATGAATTGTAAAAAGTGAAAATGATGAATTTTCTGCAGCCATTTTTTTGCTGAAAGCATACTCATTTAGGTAGTGCTGCCTGAAAACCTAATAAAAGTCGTTAACACGCCTATTAAACACTTTTGCAGAGGTTTCAGTTAACTGGAGAAGGATACAACAAGATGTTTTAGATGGAGATAGGAGCAGCAGTAAAGGTTGAGCACAGTTGAACACAGACACATACACACACATGGATTGATCCTCACTCAAATGGCTTCAAAAAGTCAAAAACCGGTCACAGAAGCCATTATTGTACAAGAAAGGAAACAAAACCTCCCAAAAAAAAATATTATTATCAGTCCCAGTGGAGAAAACTCGAGTTTCCCAGCCAAAAAGAGGCAAATTCTTAGTCTTTTATGAGGTGAAACAAGCGCACAAAGGTTAGCAAAAAAGTGAATCGCTTCTTTTGCACCTCCAAATGTGCAGCTTATTTCGCCCACTTTGTCGGCTGGCTGGCTATTATTAATTTCGTCTCAGATTGCTGCTGTTACTCCATTCCTTCATTCACTCAATTTGGATGGCTGAATCCACACTGCGTGTCTTTTCTCTCCTCCATTCTCCTCCAGCTTTTCACTTTTACCTTTTTCTCCCCCCACAGATCCATTGCTTGGAATCAAGGTCAATTCTTCGTCTTCAACTTGTGCTCGGCTAGGATTACCACAAAAACGAAATTGGAAAAGTGAATTTTTATGTGCTTTAGTGGGTTGCCTGCAGCTCCATCAACTGTTTTGATGAGCAGTTGTGTTGTGCTTTTGACCTCTTGGCAGTTTGTAAACACCTTTTTGGGCTCTTGTTCACTAGGGGGGGGGGGTGGCGCAGTTGTTTAAGAATCATGTTTAAATGATTCCTAAGTAATTTTTGCCCTAAAAACGATGTTTTTAGCAACTTTCCTTAAAAAAGTTGATTTTAAAAAAATTTTTGGACTTTTTTGCCTTGGACCAAGGTAAACCACTTCTAGAGGGTACCTGGATAAATGGTTTTGATAACTGGGGCCTACTGCATAAAGAAACTCTGGTTTGCACATGGTTTATATGCATCCTTAGGAGTCATTTAAGCATGATTCTTAAATAACTATAAAATGCGACCCCTCCCCTCCCCTAAGTGAACAAGTACCGCTTTTCGATTGCTGCTATGAGGAGATCGGGTTTATGAAACCGCAAATACCACCTTTTGCGTGATCTTTGATGCACAAAATGTGAGTCACACCAAATTGGTGGTGCTCGCCATAATTTTTAATTAAAGTTTTGGACAAAAACACAAAAAATCTGCAAGTTTGATCAGAAATCATAAGAGCAGCCGAAAAAGAATAAACTACAACACTTTTTGCTGGTAAGAAAGAAGGAATGGCACAGAAGGAGAGATCAAACATTGAGAAGAACATTTTTTTTTGTTAAAAAGCTAAGCTTTTTAGTGTATGGCAAATTTTCTTTTTATTCAATAACAAAAAGGCCTCTGTCCAACGAACAATCATTAATAGAGAAAAATTTGTAATAAATTTAGTCTAAACTCCGTTATTAGACGTCCTCCCAAAAACACCCAAAAATCATGTTTTAACAATGTACAAATGGTTTGTAACGGTACCCATGAGTACTTAACACACAAAATATCTACTGTTTGGTGGTTAAAAAAAAGATTAGAAGTAAGTATGGTGATATTTGCTGGAGGTTGTTGTCGGCGAGACTTCTCGACGAAGAATCTCCATGGCTCTGTTAAATGACATCTCGTAGCCTTTGACTTTCAACTGATTGCTTAGATTTGCGTCTTCCTGCAAATAAACGAATCAGTTTGAGGCAATAGCAGGTGAAATTTTAGCTTACTGTTTCACTAGCCAAAAAACTGCGACAAAACTTGGGGTAGAGTCTCAGAGAATCATGTAGACGGAACTCCTGAAGTCAATTAGCTTACAACAATTGGCTTTAGTCAAATTTAATTTGGTAGATTGGCAGAGCTATTGACAACAGTGGGGAGGGGGGTGTGTACAATAAGTAATACCAAAAAAAGAAATACTTAGGTTTTTTAGGCACGTATACCATATAATAAGCATTCTTTGACCATTTTTATTGGGAATAGGGCTGTATAAGGGAGGGGAAGGGACAAGTAAAGGGGCCAAGGAGGACCCACTGAGAAAAAAAAAAGATCTTGAGCACAGTTTTGTTAACTGGCTGAAAAGAGCCGAGCAGATGTGTAATAACAGGCTGACAAAATTGAGTCTACAATGACCATTTCAGATTGCGTGGAATAGTTTTTTTACATATATTGTCTGTGGTGGACAAAAAGCAACCTGGACATCCAAATTCAGATCAGAAGTGTAGTATAAAGTGACCGTTTGCCTGACTGATTCCTGCTCATCTTCATCGCAGTGAAAGTCAATGAGTTGACGCTGAAAAAGGAAAAGAAAGAATGGATAATATCACATTTTGATCACCCTCCGCCTCGCATGTCACTTTACCCCCAAAAAGCAGGATTTTGGGAGGTGGGTGAGGGAGAAGGGTGCATAGAAAATGTGTAGAAATGGTTGACATACCCTGCACTCTAGAGTACAAGCCTGAAATCTACACCTCAGATCGGTTTCATTGTAGTTCTGTTTCTCTTGTTCTGAAAAGCCGACAGTCTCCAGGTCTCGATCCTCTTCTTCTTTGATAGATTTTCTGGCTGCTTTGCTGCATGCGGAATGGCACTTCAAATGGCTAGTAGTGGTGCTGAGAACAAGGGTTAAAATTAGTTGCTTTTTGACAACTCAGATGGCTTGTAACAGAAGTGCAATTTATGCCCTCCAGGCCCTAGGGAATTTTATCATGTTTCACACGTCTCTAACCCTAAGCCTCCTGCCAGGCCTGTGTGCAGAAGGCCGGAGGAATTGGCCTCCTCTCCGCAGGATTCCTCCGGAGGCCAGCACAGGCCAGCCTCCTGCTCGCACTTCAGAGAGTAGCGGCCTTGGAGACTTGGGATTGAGATGCGCACACACACATACCTGAGACATGAGTCACTCAAAAGTGACTCTGGATGCATAAAGCATGTATGCATATCAGAGTTTCTTTATGCGCTAGGCCGCAGTCAGCAAAACTGCTTTTAATTCCATACTTCCCAGTGACAAAAAGCCAGGGCAACAGCGTAAAGTGTACTTAAGCCAAAAGCTCCGCAACCTACTTCAAACAAGGGAGAGCCTGCTCAAATCTTGTCCTTTGCTGAATGCAGATGTGAGTTTGGGGAGTCGTGGGAGGCTCTGAGATGTCACACTCCTAAAAAATTTGTGTGTTTGATTGCTTAATGTGTAGCAAAACTATGTGACAACCTCTCTATAACAGCAAGACTTCTCCTCCACCAGTCGACAAAAGGCTTGGAATTTTTGGCGAGAAGAAGAAATGAGCGGATCAATTGGGAAGTCGAAGAACTCAGTGTCGTAGGACTTGCCCAAAGAGTCCTGAACTACTGTGTTGTTTGGAATAAGTAGGAGAGTGTCCAAACCTGAAAATCTCTTTGGAATTGGCCCTCGCAATTGGTCTCACAAGAGGTGACAAAAGACTCGAAGAAAGAACCACTTTGCCTTCTGTTCTTCCTCATCTTGATGGTGGCGTCTGGCTGAGGCTTGACCATTGCCATCGAATCGCCAACTAGGTAGCAAGGTATCTCAGTGCAGTTGAGTGTAATTAGTGCAAAAATTGGGTATCTATTGGGTTGAGTAATAATTAACGATCCTTTTATTTGCGCGCGCTTATTTCCATACTCTTGCCGTTTTGTTTGGATTTTATTCCATATTAATATTCCTCACTATTTAGTTGATAATCGTACTCATATTCGTCATAAATAAAGCAAGAGGCCGCCCTTCAGATTTTGACGACCTGGCCCTTCTGCAAGCCGTAGAAGATGATGAGAGTCTGACTACCAGGATGCTAGTCGAGCAGTTCGATGTGTGCCAAAAAAGGATTGTGAATCGCCTCAAAAAAGCCGGAAAAGTGTAGTAACTGGCTGGATGGGTCTCGCATGAGCTCTCTGAACAAGATAAGGCCGAACGTGTGCGCATTTTCAGCGAGTTGCTAGAAATGTTTTGAAAAACGATCGTTAATTATTACTCAACCCAATAGGCATCCTTCATACTACGCTTATGTTAACCCAATTTTTTAAGTCTCCCAGTCTAAATCCTATTGTTCATATGTGGGAAGAGCTGGATAGAGAAAGCTAACTCTAACTTATACTCCAGCTCCAGATTACGTATTTATATAGAACATATAACAACTGAGTCGTAGACCTGTGTTAGGCTAGCGTATGTGAGCCATGAAACACTTGGATACTTTGACGGGCAAAAAGACATAGGCCATAGGACATAAGGACATAATTACCCAATTGTCAAAAGGTACATACCTTTGGCAGTGAGGAAAACCAATAGAAGCATAAACAAGAATGTTTTCCGGCTGAGATTCATGCTATTACAGCCAGGATGCCTCAAAATATGTATTTACTCAAGAATTCCAAAAATTGGATCTCAAAAAAGCAGGAATTAGGCAATATGGCTTCAAAGAAACAGAAAAAGAGGATGTCTTTCTGCTCCAGCTAGAAGTCAGCCGAATGAGCAGGTTTTCTCTCTTGACGTCAATGTCCACGACCAAAAAGTCTTTTGCCTTGATCTTTTAATCTCCTTATGCACCACTAAGCTATATTATACCCTAAAGGGTGTTGTAGTCAGAAAAGGTGTAGCCAAACTCGAAATTTGGATATGGATCGGGAAAAGAGCCAGTCTTAAGTCAGAGTGCTATATTTGATGCCAGGTGCCTTTTCCCCGAGCGAATCATCTATCCAAGACTTCTGGGAAGTAGGAGCAGTGATGCCAACGTCCACAACCAAAAAGTTGACCAAAAGGTCTTTGGCCGTGGTTCTGAGGAGAGGCGAGTAGGGGCTACAATAACAGGGGAACCAAGGCAAAAAAAAGAGGTGGGGGAGGGGTAAATGGCATTAGTGCCGACTTTGATCACCTATAAGCATTCTAAAAATGAGAATTTTTTTGGGAAAAGCAAGGTAAACAAAATTTCCAAAGATTCCCCAATTTTTTCGATTCACAACCATCTAACATCTTCCGCACGTGAAAGTAAAGACAAAAAAAAAAAGAATCCTAGAGAAAACGTTTACATCAAGCATTTTGTAAAAAGGACTATCTTTTGGAATGCAGAAAAAAGCCTGAGAGAGGGCAGAGAAATGCTAAGAAATGCTTTTGAATTTTATATCCCTTCAGCACTTCTCATTTTATGCTGTTTAAAAATTAAAAAGCAAGTGCATTATCTCTGCTTTTTCTACCAAAAACAAAAGACTGGTTAACTACAGAGCAACCGAGCAGAGGAGCACAGCAATTTGCTCCTTTAAAAGTAACTAGAAAAAATTTACATATGTTTATTAAATGATTAACCGCGAATATTCACACCAAAAGATATCTCTCTAAAAAAACCACACCCCCTAATTCAAAATCGTGTTTTTGGCATTGTGTTTTTGGTCTACTTTTTGCAAACAAGTCTAAGGCAAGTTACCACCCAATTTATAGCTAAATCAATAAGCTACAATTTGAGTGGTAACTTGCTTGGGAGTTGTCTCCAAAAAGTAGGTTGAAAACATGGGGTGGAGATATGACCACTTTTGCAGATATATCAGTGTCTCTTTACAATTCCAATCGGTTGTGTTCCACTTGAGTTTGAGCTGCTTCTCCATAAAATGAATTGGCAGCCATGTTTCGAAAATGCTGGTTGTTTTTAAGGTCCGAGTAGAAGGAAAACAAAAGATGGAGAGATTGAATTCGGTTCTTGTACACAGGGATGTCTGCCACAGCCAAGATGAGATCCACATACTCTTCCAGAGGCACATCTAGTTTGGCTGTGGGCAACTGCAATTTAGATCCATTAAAATTTGGCTAAAAAGACATTTGTTGGATAAAAAGAGTCCTTTTTAGACCAAATGTCCAACTTTTTAGGCTTTAAGAGCGGTCAAACTGTTGAGGCATTTGGGATAGCCCTGTAAAATTACCCCAGTCATTGGAAAAACCCTTGAACCACTCAAACCTTGGGGATAGTTCAGAAAACACTCACAGTAACGTTTTTAAAAACACTTTCCATGGTGGGGCTCCATTCCTCCATGAGTTTTTCAATGTCGGGCATTGGTTTGGAGTAGTGGACTCGGTCAGGCGGCTTCATCTTGCGCAGCTCCTTCACATTTTCTATCCATTTGTCGATTTGGTGAGTGTTCTCAAAATTGCTGATTAAATCTCTTTTGTGTGGAAAGAAATAACGAGCCTATTACTTTGTCGGATCTGCTCAATTTCTTCACTGGAAGATCTGAGTCATCAGCAAATGAACTTTTGGATAGTTGATGTAATTTTAGGTCGACCTGGAATTGGCTCAAAGGGGTTATTTCTTACTTCCAAATGGTAAAAAGAGTTGGGCATGGTTTATAAACCTGACTGACTAACTAACTAACTAACTGACTGACTGACTGACTGACTGACTGACTGACTGACTGACTGACTGACTGACTGACTGACTGACTGACTGGCTGACTGACTAACTGACTGACTGACTGACTGACTGACTGACTGACTGACTGACTGGCTGACTGACTGACTGACTGACTGACTGACTGACTGACTGACTGACTGACTGACTGACTGGCTGACTGACTGACTGACTGACTGGCTGACTGACTAACTGACTGGCTGACTGACTGACTGACTGGCTGACTGACTGACTGGCTGACTGACTGACTAACTGACTGACTGACTGGC
>BBSZ01009768.1:0-25605 GCA_000981365.1 Subanguina moxae
AATTTCGGATATTATCCGAAATCGGATATCCGATCCAACAACCGTAGCCGAAAAATTTCGGATATCCGATCCGATCCGATATCCGATATCCGAAATTTTCGAATATCCGATCCGATCCGATATCCGATATCCGAAATTTTCGAATATCCGATCCGATCCGATATCCGATATCCGAAATTTTCGAATATCCGATCCGATCCGATATCCGATATCCGAAATTTTCGAATATCCGATCCGATCCGATATCCGATATCCGAAATTTTCGGATATCCGATCCGATCCGATATCCGATATCCGAAAAAATCCCGGATAATTTCGGATATTATCCGAAATCGGATATCCGATCCGACAACCCTATAAATATCCAAATTTCCAAAATCGCTGCGTCGCGAAAATTTATTGTATTCTCAGTAAGTCTGCCGCGTAGATATTCCTATTGGTCAACCCCTTGAGCTACTGGCTGTTTTGTTTTTGGAGCTCGGTATACCAATTAGGTTCTAATTTTTGCTCGAATTTCTAACATTTGCGGTTTTGACTCATTTTTCAGACCTGTTTTTTTTTCTTAGCACGTTTGCACAATCTATTTCCCCCTTAATTAATATTTGAAAAGAAAAATAAGTTAGAACAAGGGAATTTTATTCCTCATAACAAACATATTTATTTTTTTGGTATTTAGTCCAACTACCGTATTCTTTCTAATAGAGCGCCATCCCTCTAATTCTCAAAATGGTGTTCTTAACATTGTGTTTTTGACCTACTTTTCCAGACAAACTTTAGGCAAGTTACCACTTAAATTGTGGCTTATTGTCTTAGCTACAATTTGGATGGTAACTTGCCTGCTTAAAATAATCAAAACAGGTAATTAACAGCTTAAATCTCAAACATCTTCCAAGCAATGGTTTCTGATCAAGCAAACATTTTGACCACTGCAATTATTTTTTCTTCGAATTCTAAAGTGCATTTCTCAACGGCTGAACCTCATAAACAAAAAATATTTTCACAATTTGGAATTTTCCACCTCTCAGTAATAACCTGCACTTATGGTTAAATTCCAAAAGCTTGATGTTAAACTGATTACTCCCCTCCCCTCTGCAACTTCATTCCAAGAACGGCAACTACCATTGACAAGGACAGGCGAGTTATGTTAATTATAAAAGCCATTAATAGTTTAGTTGTCCAAAAAAGTTGAAAGCCGTCCACTCCAAAGCCCAAAAATGCAATTTGCCTACCTGCCCTACCTAAATTTGGTAATGCATTTCATCAATTTAGCCTGCCAACTACTAACTGCTATTTTATTTTCTCGTTTGATCTACTACATCAAATTCAAGTCCAAGAATTTGAGGGTCAAAGAGCTGTCGTTTTCCATGCAAATCTACTTGTACACCCATATATTGGGTTGTGTACTCTCGCTCGCCTACCAAAGCTATATGTTGCTGGCTTGGCGAGTACCTGTGAGTGAGTTAGATGCAGTTTACCAACCATATGTGATCTATTGGTTAAGCCTATGGCAAATAACTTACCTAGCAGTCAGCAGTGTGCCTGTCGTCTTTTTGAGTGTGGACAGGATTTTGGCAGTGAAGAATGTGAAGCAGAAGATTAGGAATTACATTTTAGTGGCTTCAATTGGTTTGTTGGCAGTAGTGTTTGTGGGCAGCATGGTGTTCTTGCTGCTAGAATTGCCCTTGGATATACCAAAAGGTGAGTAGAAAAATAGCCCCACCGGCCCCAAAATCGATTGTTCCAAAAATCCTTTATACAGCCCTTCTTCCCAATTCTTCCCAAAAAAGGGGGCATGATCGAGTAGCTTTTTTTTTAGGGGGGGGGAAGGATAGCTATAACTGAGTAGCGTCAAAATTTTTGTTTCTCTTAACTCCAAGACACACAAAATATTTAGTCTTATAAAAAACATTTTTTAGTTTACACATGCGAAGTTTCTGCTTGTTTGATGCTTCGCTTCCGGTATCTTCCACAAATTTCTGCAAAAATTGTGTTTGGATGCATTAATTTGCTCTTTTCCTGCTGTCTCTTCTACATGACCAAGGAAGTAAATTCGTCGGTAAGGCAATAAAAAAAGCAAAACAATAAATATAACAAAATTAAAGCTTTGATTTAGAGTACTAGGGTAATTAAGTTTATGGTCACAATGGAAATCTTATTAGGCGATATTCCCACTGTATTCGGCTATGTCTTTAATATTGTAAGTCTGTTTTTCAAGACTTTTACTTAGTATAAAACTTGTAATCGTATGCTTCGATAAATAATTTACTTATCCACATGCAGTTTTCAACAAAGCCTAGTCCCTAATTTTAACCTCACATTTAGGCTTACTCACATTTAGACTTATCCCTAGTCTAACCTTGATCCTGAGCTCACCAAACTTAGCCAAGCCCTAATCCTAACAGTGTGGATGAGGAGAAGTGTTAGTTTAAGGGATTTGGTTTGAGATAAGGGCTGGTAGTTATAAAGATTAGCATTTGCACTAGCGTTAGGTGTAGCCTTTTATTCCTAGCAGTAGTGTTAGCATTAGTCCAAGTGCCCGTATTTATTCGATCTTCTGCGAAGACTTCTATCTGTGGCTGGTGATGGTGAAATCCATAATTTAGCAGCGTACCTAAAAAGAAACATAGATTACCACTAAATCGACCACACTTCAAAAATCTACACGCAGCAATGAAAAGCGGATAGAAAAAAAAGTATTCTAAAGCTTTTGTTAGTTTAGATCACAGGTGTGTCTGCAGCCAACTTCTTTGGCGAGTTCACCTTTATGTTTTGTGTGGTGGAGAGCAGCTTATGTGCCACTTACTACACCCTGAACATATTTAAAAGACGTTCTGAAATATCATTACCCGCAAGTGTAATTTTGACTTCGCATAAGCATGTAATTCCACTCTGAATTCTCTATGATTCTAAGCACGTGATTAATTTATGGATATTTATTGTAGTAATTGTAATAAAATGTTCTAATTCTAATGTATTTTATAAAGAATAATAAATTGTGTGCACTACTTTTTTTAGAGATAATTCTGGAGACTTTTAAAAAGGAAAAGGCAGAAATAATTTCTCCGGTTTTCATCTAGAAACAAATATATTTCACCATTTGAGTGCTAAAATGTGATTTATATCGAAAATATATTAGAGAAAACTTCATCAAAATTTTTTTTTACTTAGAGGATTACAGTGCTATATTAATAAAAATGCAATATTCAATGTAGTTATGACTCTATTGCCGGCATAATAGTGTGTGGCCGAATGGTCTAGTGGTATGATTCTCCGTTCGGGTCGGAGAGGTCCCGTGTTCGATCCACGGTTCGGCCCAATTCATTTTTTCTTCTAAATTCTTAGTCAATTATAACAGATTCAATCTGTCAGATTGATTATTACAACCATAAACGAATACATACTGCAGTAATATAATGCAAAGTTTTCAACCATGATGCTATCAATAATTTATTTTCAAACTCGATAGTGTCTTGAACAGAAAACTTTAAGTTAGATACTGTATTTAAAATAATATTCCTCCTCACTCCACTGTAATATAAAATAATTTATTTTCGATTACTTCGAAGATGGCTGCTCTAGCATTCAGCCAAGGAAAAGTGAACAGTGGTGATGCCAAAGAGTTGGATGAGTTCAACACTTACCTATCCTCCAAGTCATATGTGAATGGGTAAGTTGTTTGCAAACAGATGAGGCATTTGTGAAAATAAAGACCAGATTTTAAGTTTTGCTCCATCCAAAGAAGATGAACAAGCTTTCAAAAGCTTTAGTTCAGCTCCAGCACAGGCAAAATATTCCCATGTGGCTAGATGGTACAAGCATATCGCCAGTTTTGAGCAGGCTGAGAAGAACGGGTTTGTTGCATTAAAAGACTCAAAGACAAATTGCCTGAGAGTCATCCAAAAAAATTGGGTCTTACACACAATGCCAACTTTTTTCTTTTCCTCTTTTAAAACGAAGTAACACCTAACTTTTCAGTTGGCCGCAGCAAAGCCAGGGAGAGGCTAGCCCCGAGAAACCTGCTGCCGACGACGACTTCGACCTGTTTGGAGATGAAGAAAGCGAGGATGATGAGGAGAAGGAGCGTATCAAGCAGGAGCGACTCAAGGCGTATGCCGAGAAAAAAGCCAAGAAACCTGGTCCAATCGCCAAATCCACTGTTGGCTTTTATTTGTGAACCATTTATCTATCTAAATAATTTGATCCGTCAGATCATCTATGATGTGAAACCTTGGGACGACACCATCGATATCAAGGTAATTTCGTTTGAAACAGCTGCCCTGTTTTAAGTATAGGGGTTGTGTCATTGCGTTTTTTTACCATGTAAATTAAAAAGTGATATTTTCGATCCATGCGCTCGGCTCGTAGCTTGAAGTTCCTCCTCTTTCGAGCTAAATTAGCATTGACATATTCAGGAAATTGAGAACCACGTTCGCGGTATTGCCACTGAAGGACTCATCTGGGGCAATTCCAAGACTGTTCCAATCGCCTACGGTGTGAACAAGCTGCAGATTGGATGTGTGATTGAGGACGAGAAGGTTTCTTCCGACTGGCTCGAGGAAATGATCATAGCCAATGAGGATTTGGTGAGCAACTTTTGAAGAGAATCGAGTAGAACTTGTTTACATTTGACAATTTAGGTGCAATCAGTGGATGTGGTGGCTTTCAACAAGGTCTGAGAATGATAATGCTTTTGACTATGAAAGCCTATTTGTTGTTTGTTAGAATTAGAAAAGTTGCAAAGAAGTTGTTGAAGATAAAGAACTTGTTTTTACTGCATTGGACGCTATAAGCACAAGTACAGGGTAGCGACAAAAAAATGACGATTTTCGCTATACCCTACTTATGGGCTTTCCACCCACAACATAGTTAGACCGGTAGGCGACAAAATAACGCCGCAGCCGAAAAAATCGCCGGGATAAAACATCGTCAAATGTCATCAATATAGCAAACATAAAATAGGTTCGAAAGAGTGCGTGTGCATATCATTGCGTACCTTTTCCCTGTAGTAATTAGGGTATAGAACCACTAAACCCATAGGAAGCGAGGTGTACGCTGGTTCATGGCTAACCTACGCTGGCCTACCCTAAGCCTTAGTTGTATAAGTTGTACAGTTCGATAAACCAACCGTCTTCTGCCCTAACGCTGAGTCAGCAAAATAGCAGAAATAGTAACACAAAAAATGGAAGATAATTTATTTGCTTGACTAAAAAGCTTTGTCTTCTTTGTACAATATTTGTTCCTTTATAAAGTCGATCAAGCCTTGTTCATATTTGTCTTCTGGCTTATGGGAGATCGCAGTGATGGTATGAGTAGCAGGAGTAGGATCACGCGCACATAAATTGTGACGAAACATAAACTTTTGAAGCCAGCCTTCGCTTGCCTAAACAAAAATAAGATAGAGAGTCTGTGATGAGCCTATGAAACAGGGTATACGCTGGTTCACGGCTGACTTACCCTAAGCCTAAGACTTAGTTGTATTTACTTTAAAGGTAGATAACCACCTCATTGGTAGGTAAACTAGTTACATTACTAAGTAAGCTAGGGCAGGTAAACTAGTATAATTCACCTTGAACTGCAGCCCCTTATTGCTATGATGAACAAACATCTTCTCGGCTTGCTGCTTGAGAACTTTCCGCGAGACCTTGCAGTTGTTTGCATGCTGCTCTTGCACCCACTTGGCCAGCTCTCTATCCAACTCTGCAAAGGACAGATGACGCCCAGCTCCTTGTAGTCTTTGCTTGGCACTTGTGCCCGGACTGGAGTCACTAAAAATTATACCATCTCGGTGGCAACCATACATGTATATAAGGATAAAATGTCACTGGTATTCCTGAAGCTCTTTTTCTTGTTTCACCCAACTCTGCACTATGGACCTACTGATATTAAACTTCTTGCTAGCCGAATTCTTGGAGTACCGCTTCGCATAGTCCACCACTTCTAGTTTTGTTTTTATGGAATAGGACTTGCGCTTGCGAGAAGCCTTGCAATCGTCGTTAGACTGCTCATTGTCCACATGGGAAGTGCATTCAACATTATCGAGTTCGATTTTTAACATAGACAAATTGTCAAGAGGAAAGCAAAGTTATTTTATGTATCAAAGGCGACAAAAATACTAAGAAAAAATTGTTTAGCCACCTCTAAAAATATATAGCGAAGACAGCTAATTATTTTTGGCGCAACGTCGACTGCCAAATTCAAACGCACCACTTTGACCACAATGACAAGTTTAGGGCCACTTTGTAAACGGCTACTCAACCAAATTTTATTAACAAGAAGAGCTGTATAAGGGAGGGGAAGGGACAATTAAAGGGCCACTTTCTAAGGATAGTCAACATAGCTTAGTCAACTGGGCTCTACCGCATAAAAAAGCTCTAGCATGCAGGCCATTTTCATACATCTAGGCTCCTCCGACCTTGCTCTAACAGACTACCTTTTCCACTTGTTGTCCAACCACATGAGGGGCGTAGCCTTCGACAACGAGAAGGACCTTAAAAACTGGCTCAACAAGTTCTTCGAGTCTAGACCCAGCGATTTCTGGCGAGGTGGCATTGACCAACTGGTCGAAAGGTGGGAGCAGGTCATAAGCAATAATGAAGAATACATAATTAATTAAATTGTTGATATTCTTCATGAAAAATTATTTGCCAATCCAATAGAATTTTTGAGCCAAAAAATGTGGGGGGATAAACTGCATGAGTACCAACTTTTTCGAGCAAAAGTTGCACTTTGAGAAAACGTCAACAACTAGCTCCTTTTATCAAAAAAAGCACATTTTATTTTTAATTTTCTTTATTACTTTTTAAGATTGTCAGATCAAATGACGTCAATTTTTCGTATTTTCGATTGCTCTTCTCTAATAGTCTGATCTTTTTTTTAACGTGCTTATAACTTTTTCCAAATTCCATGATGCGTGCTACAAGACAGTGAGTGAAGTGTTTAAGTTAGTTTGGAACACTTGAGCCACCATTGTGTAGCATACATAGAAAAGGGATAAGAATATTTGAAAAGAATAATCAAAAATGTAAAAAGGTAGATATTATTGGATTAGACAACCCTATTTCTCAAAAAATCTGGCACAAGAAAGCGTTTCACATAAAAATTTATATTCAAATTTCCTAACAGAAAAGCCTTTGAGAAAGCGTTACAAATAAGCAGGTTGCTCAGGTCTCAGGGCCGTCAACCGCCTCAGATACTCATTGTCCCTGAAGAAGTCTGACTGGAAACTGTTGTGTCTTATAGTGCTCACGCCAGAGCTGGTAGTTTCGTCTATGAAACGCAGCTTCATCAACAGTTCATGTGGTTCGAATGGTCTGTCTCTGAGCTCATTGTCCAGAAAATCTCTCACATCATTCCAAGTCACCTGAAAAGTGGGCAAAGCAGGTGTAATGGTTATTGGATAAATCAATTATCAACATAACTTTGCATAATTAGTGTATACCTTGTGAATCCGTCCTGGGTGTACACTAACTAAGGGCAAAATAAAGGGTTCTTTGATTGTAGGACCGCCCCCATTTTTGGCGGTCGGCCCTAAACTGCTATTATATCAAAGACGCGTCTTTTGGGTTGCAATCCCGGAGGTAAGGGCTGAATTTTTTGGAGAAAAGCTCCTCAAATCTGTCACCTTTTCTTTTTAAATTCTTCTCATTGCATAAAAAGGGATTGTAAAGCCCACCTTTCCATTTTTCTTCTTGCGCATAGCTCCCAATAAGGCCACAATTTCTTTTAGCTCCTCACTCATCCCTAAGAAGCGCTTTGCCCTTCCGAAATAGTGGATGCGAGTGAAATAGGCTTTGAGGTGGGTGGATGCCAAGTCAACGCACATTGTCACTACCGAAAGACCTGCGATTGGTCAATTTACAAGGGTAAACAAGTGTGTCACCCGCTCACCAACAATAACAAAGGCGACAATGAGTGAAAGGAAGAGGTAGTCGGTTACCACTATGTCGCCCAGGCCAACCGTCACAATTAGGTTGAAGCCAAAGTGAAAGGCGTGGATGAAAGACCTGAGTGTTTTTATTATTGTATGAATTTAAATTCACCTCTTTTACCATTTGTGCTCCCAACTGATAAACATTACGGAGCCCATTGAGCAATACAAGCAAATGCAGGCCACATAGGCACCTGCAATCTATTTCATTTTGGACAGTTGAGAGATGGGAATGTCTTAAACTGACCAATAGGAAACCAAAGTTTTTCTTCAGTTCCATCCAAACCACCAATCATGCCTAGGCCATCCACTAGCTGACCACTGGCTGACTGCAGAGACTTTCTCCTTACATATTTTTTCTTACAAAACATTTTGGTGCAGTATTCCTAAAGCTTTCATAAATTAACTGGAATGCATGTGCATTTTGTAAATAACTGTATTAGCTACAGTGGTGTGCAAAAAGCAGTCACATTTCAGAGGAGAGGACCATATGAAGGCCCATGCAGTCATTCACCCTTACAAGCCAATCTTTTTTTACCTCATTAATACGGCTGCCTCGATAATTCGGCAGTCGAAATCTGGTCCCTTGGAGTGCCACTTTGTCGAGGGTTGACTGTACCACTCTAAGGCTTAGGATAGGTCCGCCTAGGTTAGCTGTGAACCACTAAACGTAGGTATAACAGCCAACCGTAAATGTTCTAATAGCCAACTCCTCTTCTTTAGTAGAGCCAAAGCAACGATTTCGATACAATTTTGGAATTTAGTTCTGCTAACCCCCTTGGCTTTACTTTTTCTACTTTTAATGAAATGAAAAGGATGCTTGTGTTCCTTTTTACTTTGTCTCCGGTTCACTCACCTTTACTCTTTTAATCATCAAATTCCAGTTCTTTACAAATCTCAGCAGTGTCTCTGACAAAAATTTGCCAATATCTGCAGCCGTTATGAACATCAGAGGAATACCAACTAAGGCGAAAATTACTGAGAACACTTTGCCCGTATCTGTGTCCACCGAAACCTCTCCATATCCTAGAAAGACAATTCAATATGCTACATATATGAAAAAGTTTCTTGGAAGCATAACCTACCACAAGTGGTCAGCACAGTGAGTACATAGAGGAGAGAGGTTGGGAAGGTCCACTTGTTGTGCATATTCTCCAAACTATCTGGATACCTCAGTTCACTCCTAATAGGCCTTCTGTCGTCCACATTCTCAGCCACTAGAGTCATGTATTCTCGAAAAGCTTGTTCCCACTCATTGTGGTGAATACTGCTCACCCCTGTTTGAGCGTCATTTACCAGGCGCCAACTGTCGGCTGTGAAGTTGGTCATTAGGTTGGCTATACGGACCAATTTGCGAGATCTGAATGCACCTATTGATTTGAATTGGTTAAAGCTATGCAAGCACCTGGCCATCAGTTCTG
Source organism: Subanguina moxae (assembly GCA_000981365.1). Lineage (NCBI taxonomy): Eukaryota > Metazoa > Nematoda > Chromadorea > Rhabditida > Anguinidae > Subanguina > Subanguina moxae. Next base: position 9,349 of record BBSZ01009768.1, read on the forward strand.
TCCTTGTTTCCAACAGCATGAGAATCCAAGCACCAAGGCAAAGATAGCCAATAAGCACTGACACAAGGATGATGTGTGGAGTGAGAATTTTAAGGTACTATAATGCAGTAGTACCGTTTTTTCATTACCTGAGTCAGCCCTCTTTACAAAATGGCCCCGTAAACATTTTCTTTAGAAAGGGGGGCGGAGGGGAGGTATAATACAGTAGTAACAAAACTTTTTTCCGCTAACTTTTCATAAGAAGCCCCTTTTCACCCACTGCGTCAAGTCAACTTTTCTTTTTCTCTTATTCCCTACAGACCATTTGCTGCGAATAGCTTTTTGTTGAAACGAAATGAAATAAAAGAATAGTTTTCTCTCACTTTTTTTTGGCACGAAACAGATCTTTCATAAATAAAATATTCTCATTTTGCGAAAAGTCCAATTGTGTGAATGCAAACATTTTTTATGTGTTTTCTTTTTGGATACCACGGAATCCAATAGCCAAGTGACAGATTGATTCTTTGAAAGTTTTACCTTTTAGTTTAAGTCGAAAAGAAGAAAAAGGCTAAAAAATGTGGAGCAAGAGCCAATCAGGCAGCAGAAAATAAACTTAAATAAAAAAGGTTTCGGGCGCTACTCGATTATACCTCCTCCCCATTCCCAGACCTACACGGTTATAGCCCCACCTGCCCCAAAATTGATTGTTCCAAAAGTGTTTAATAACCATTTTTGTGTATAAGTTATGCCAAAAAAAGCAAAAAGACTATTTTAAAGGGGTTGATGGCTGTATTGAGAGGAGAAGGCAAAAGAATAGGGCCACTTTGTAAAAGGGCTACTCAACCATGTCTCATTGGGAAAAAGGCTGTATAGGGAGGGCAAGGGGCAAGTGATGGGCCACTATGTAGGAAAAGAGCAGATCTTGAACATAGTTTCCCCTACAGGGGCCTAACGCATAAAAAAGGTCTAGTGTGCGTGCTATTTTCATACATCCAACACTATTTTCGAGTGACTTATGTCTCGAATCCCTTGAGTCCCCGTCGCTGCCACAAGGGTGAATCACTTACCTGCGAGATGAATCCGAGCAATATTCCTGATCAAAAAATGCATCTAGAGGAACTTTTTGCCCTGGTTCAGTAGTGGAAATGGGCAAATAATTATTACAAAAAGCAACCTCCTGTTTTTCCCTTGCCCTCCCAATTTATCCCTTATTCCCCTATAAGTATAACCGATTAGTGTCGGGTTTTGAAAGTTTCACTATCATCAGAACTACTTAAAAAGTGTATAAAGTCCATTTTCTATCTTATTTATGGAAGGAAATAAATTTGTGTGCGTAATAGTCTCTATAAGATGCTGATTTTTGGCTAGAAAGACTCTCTGGGGACTTATCATAATATTTTAAGGCAGAGTTACTACCTTAACAACTTCTTGAGGGCAACTTTTGGTGTCTGCTCCATCAGTCAAGTCTTCCTTGAGGGTGTCTGTAATAATTGTGGCCCCATCGTCAATGTCGAGAAGGCCGGCGGCTTGGCCGCTGATAGGCACTGTTCCATCCCATCTCGCAGTTACATGGTCTATAAAAACAGGATTTATTAGCCGCAATTCCAAATGTGTTTTGAGGAAGAGACTTGCTTGGAGAAATGCAAAAATAAATGCAAATCATATGAAAAACTTACTTGTTTTAAGTGAAAGAAAACTTTGAGAACAGAAAATGGTTCTTTTTGCTAACTTTTTTGTAAAAAACGAAACATCATAGACATGTCGGAAGAAAGAAATTTATTTTTGCTCAGTACACAGGCTATTCAAGCTGAAACAACATTTATATCAGTCACAACATGCTAAACCATGCTATTTTTTCAGTTTCACCAAAAATGAATGAAATTACCGCTCACCAAATCATAAATTCAGACCAGGAGCGATGTACTAGAGCTCGACTTACTAGTCGTGCAAAATCATCAGTTGTCTTCGGAAAATTGTTTGGCAGTTCTTTTCTCAAAGGCAAAACAAGATATTTTGAAACCTATCAAAAATTTTTTGGTTGTTTTTGTATTATATCTACTCTTTTATTCAAAGGCATCAAGAAGAGCGATAAAGTTGCGGAATGGTTCCCTTGCGAACTCTGTGAGCGCCACCTTTATCTGGGTTTCATGTAAAAGGCAGCAATAGAGCAGCATCAGAAGCAGGACGAACACAGAGATACACTCAGAGCAGCATCTTTCTGTCAATGAGTGTCAAACTTATTGGTGAGTTAATCTGCTTCGACTCTTATCGACTACAAAACTGCAGCTGCCGAGTGAGTCTCGGCTTTTCACATGGCGCGTCATCATGATCGCATTATTTTGTGCTGGTGCTAAATCATAGGTGTCTTTTGGAGTAAAAGTCTTTATTTTTGGTCATAGTATCCTTAGTTAGTGACTTGTTGGCAGCTCTTTTACAGGCTCATTTTCTCATGGTTGGTTATAATAATAAAAATAATCACAGCATTATTAATGCCACCAATTTGTGTATTTACCCCACCTATCTGAATCCGTCCATCCTCATGGATAGTAATTGTAGGACGTCTTAAAATGAGTGCGTGCGTCCTGCCTCCTCCTCCTCCGACCCCAACCAACGGTGTTTTGCTGAGTCTTCTCGCCTCACTAACCGAGAATAGTGAGTCCTCCGGAGACGATTGGCTTAGATCTGGATGGAAAGCCACATTGTTGTTGGCTTGTACTTGACTCAAATCTACTGATGCCCGCTGAAGAGGAGCTCCCTCTCCAAACAGCAGATCTTCCACCTCTGCGCTGGCCACTACAGAAATTTGTCTTGATCGCCTCCTTCTTTCACTTGAAGAGCTGGCAACAATAGGTATCGGCAGTTCAGCAGCCACCGCACCTCCACCCCCCGTGCCTGTGGAGCGCCTAATAGTGGCTCCCTCGGATTCTCTGCTTGCACCGCCTCTTTGCAAAACTTCAGCAATTTGGGCGGTTAGTCGCTGGTCTAACTGACCCACCTAAACTAGATTCGGTAAAATCTTTAGTCGTCTTATATGGATTGAGAGAAAAAAATCGATGGATTACTAGCGGAAGTGATGGCAACTGATAGCTAATTAGAAAGCTGAAAAAATTCATTCCAGGCCTCCTACTCACCATCTTACCTCTGGTTCTTACACTTGCCTTTTCTCTACCTTTTAGCCTTGACTCTACTCCTACTGACCATGCTTGAAAGTATGGTAGAAGTAGGGTATCTACAAGACTCGGGTGCCCGTCGAGCAATAATGAATACTATTACAGTCAATCCTTGTTAATCCGGCACCTCAAGGGACCAGGCTCCGAGGGTGCCGGCTCAACGCTTTAAAGTTTTTGACGAATTAGTGAGATACGATGTTTAGTCACCCTCATTTTTTCTCTCTCTCTCTTTCTCAAAATTAGCAATCGCTCACCTGTATTTGTGTTTGTCCGCTAATAGTCGGTCTTCTCACCAAATTAGGCTTGGAACTGCTGGTGAGCGAGTGGAAGAACATTCTCAAATTTTTGAATAGTCTCAGTGCTGGATAGAAATCTTCAGACTACTCTTGCTTCAGACCACCAACAACAATAATTGTAGCTAAAGAAGCCCTACCAATACTATAAGATACTTCAAATGGCCAATTAGTGGCAGCTCTTCAGTTGAGGCCTTTTTTGGTCAGCATTAAGAAAAAAAATGTCCGAACACCAACAATAGAGCACTCATCCAGTTTTCCACATTTTTGTTGTTGTCGCCATTTTATTAATGCATTTCATCTTCGCACCGGTCCGTTCTTGGCTGTTGCTAATTAATTGTTGGCCTTATCATCCAAGTCTAAGGACATTGTTTGGCAGGATGGCAGCAACAACACAACCAGGACAATAAATCTGAGTACGCCCAAAAAGATGGGTTTGAGCACCACAAAAACACGAAAAGTCTTTGAGCAAAAAGGCTACTGCTGCTAGAGCTACCCAGTAGGGAATCAATGGCTCTTAGTACTAGAATTGCTACAAGTGTGTGTGTTTGGTGAAGTCTTTTTAGTCCAAGTTTTGGTGGTGCGGATGACGAAGAAACATGGGGATGAGTAGAGCAGGCCAATATTGGCAATTGTCGCTTCCTCTTTTTCTCTTGTTTTGGAAGAGCCAAAGAGGCGGGAGGTTTTCTGTTCGCCCTTGTTGCCTTCCAAACATCGGAATTCAAAAATGAGAGGTCTTGCTTGCTAGTTGACTTTACTTATTCTTGCTCTTCTCTTTTTTAGTTGTCATCATTTACAATGGCTTTCAAAAGTGTGAGTGTGCTTAATGTCCACTAGCACGAGGTGATAAGTGGCAAACACCAGCTGCACATCCAAAAATAGATTCGAATGAAGAGATGCACGCAGAACGTCAATGGGTTACACAAATGAAAAAAAAACAACTGCTTGTGAAACTTTACTTCCCCTTCTGTCTATACACTGGTCATCTTGTTTGTGGTCTTGCAAACTATTGCTTTCTGTCCTTCGCAATCAGACACAGCTTGTGTTGCTTCTCCTTCCACACAGGCCAGTGGAGGAAGGATGTATGACTAATTTAGTGAGACTGGAGTGGAGTTATAACGCTTGGCTTTTGTCCAAATTGCTAATACAATATGTTTCTAGCTGGCAAACAGACTGGTTGAGCTCTCTAGAAAGCAAAAAAAGAAGACAAATTTCAGTAATCAAAAAAGAAAGGTCGTAAATGAGTTTTCAAAAATGAAAAATAAAGCCAAGACAGACAAGGCGAGTTCACTCCGCTTACTTTCTGTATCGGTTGCCAATTTTGTGTGATTAAAATTAATAATACAGTCAACCCTCGTTAATCCGACACCCTCGATAGTTCGGCAGCCCAAGAAAGGTCCCGAGAAGCGGTTCCATCGAGAAATAGACCTCAATGATTTAGCAACCCAAGAAAAGTCCCGAGAAGCGGTTCTATCGAGGAATAAACCTCAATAATAATTCGGTACTCAGAGCCTGGTCCTTGGGGGTGCCGTGTTATCGTGTGTTGACTGTATTGTTAAAATTAATTTGTTTGCTAAAAAGCTATACGGTTTTGTATCATTTTCAAGTATTCCAACACTTTTGTATACCTGCTTACGTGGCTCAACATAATCCTTTTTGCAGAGCAGATGATTATTACGAATTTTCAAATCTTAATCTTTCAAAGGTTTAGTAGTTTCCTCATATTTTCACCTTTATATAGGGTGAAAAGAGCATTGACATCTAGTTGGTTGCAGTAGAAATTTTCTTCTTCATCGTCTACATAGTTGAGCGAGCTGGTGGTTGTGCTCACAGAAGTCAATTTGTCCCTCTTGATAAGTAGGTCGGCCACAGTGGGTGGCTGACCACGACTAACAGAAAGACACCCTTTTTCCAAGGGCTTGGCTAACAAAACATGAGAGAAATAGGTGGGCGGACGGAATGGGGCTTCTCCACTGTACATTTGGCATTAACACAGGCTGTATGAGTAAATACAATTTTTATCAGGCTTATAAAAATTTATAAACAAGATCAAAAAAGATTGCGCAAATAAAATGTAAGAGAACAAGCTTGAAACAGTACCACATAGCTGCTCGGCCTAATTTACGAGACTCTATACATATAATGAGTAATAATAATTGTTTTGGTCCTATTAAAGAGGTGGGCGCGTTTTTTGCCTTGGTCCCCCCTGTTGTTTTAGACACTTCTAAATATTTCTCATAGGCTTTTAAAAATAAAAAAAAAAAGTTTTTTTCCATTTTTTCCCGCCAGTCGGGTTGTCTTTGCCGTGGAATCGAATGGAAATAAACTTTATATATCAATCAGAAGAAGAGAAACAGGGCTTTTAAATGGTACTAAAAAGATACTGTTTCAACTTAGGTATTGATTCCCGGACACACATTATTTGCTAATTTACTAAATCGCTTACAAAAAAAATATTATAAGTACCGTAAATTTTCTAATAGAGCCCCTCTCCTAATTCAAAATCCTGCTTTTGGCATTGCGTTTTTGACCCACTTTTTCCACACGACTCTCAGGCAGCTTACCAACCAAATTGTAGCTAAGACAATATGAAAAAATTAACAAAAAGAGCAACAAAATGAGCAGACATGGCACAAAGCGGCTGAAAATTAAACACCAGCATTATAAGGTCCGCATGAATGAAGCCCACCTTTTCTCTCTCTCCCCTCAATTTATTTATTGTTTTTTTTCTCTTTCGGCACTTTCAGCAGCACAAACCAAAAACGAAACAGATTGAGTGGCAGTTGAGCCAATTCCGTTTCCTTCATCTTCCTTTAATCAAGGCAACATTTGGATTTCATTGGTTCATCGGCAAATTTTTAATAAAGTTTTTATACTTTAGAGCTGTCGGCAATAAGAAAAAGATGGATTAAGGAATGGACATGAGAATTTGTGATCCAGAGCCACCTACTATGCATGGAGATTTTTTGCCTGGCTTCAGCTTCTTGAGCTTGTGTTCTTGTGACTAAAGCAGTGTCGATTAGAGGCGACCCAACAGTGGAGCGTATAAGGCCGGCTGCACCGAACAAAGCCACTGCTGGGCTGAACTCGTTGTGGATTGCCTTAAGTTAAGCCTAGTTAGCACTTTGCTTTGTATTTAACAAATTGTTCACTGGAGAATAGTCATATAAAAGGCTGGTTTTCAAAAGCTACTTAATGGCTAAATAAAACATCCTGAATTGCAATTTTGTTGGCAATTGTATCAGCCAATAATGATAATTTAGTATTAGTACAGTCAAACCTCGATTTAACGAACCCCTGGGGACCAGCCAAAATGTTCGTTATATCGAGGGTTTCGTTATATCGGGGGTTTTTTATATCAAGGTTTGTCTGTTTTTGCGGAGCTAGGTAAAGCTTGGGTAATGATCAACAAGGTGAAGAAGCCAGCTTGTGTTTACGAATAGTGTAATTTCTAATAATAGGCTATATCTACCGTATTTACATCCCAAAAGCTAACTTTTGGGCATAGAACTAAGCATTAGGATTAAGAAGGGCCGCATAGGTTAGTCAAGACCCAGCGTATACCCTGTTTCACCTAAGTTTAATGGCGCAAAAAAATCCTATGCCTGCAGCTTTGTTCTAAATGACAGGCATTGCTTTCTATAAATTAGCTCAAATGTTGATAAAGCAATTCGACGCAGAGTTATTTGAAGCAGAGTTTTCATTCCGCTCACCTGTGAATAGATCATTTGCTGAGTTAGGACAGCTGCAGCTCGGTGTTCCTCTTTCTCCTTTCGCTGACTGTAAAAGCGGTAGAACATGGTGATAGAGTTATCTGCTGCTCACTCAAAAATGGGATTTGATAATAACGGAATAGAAAGTACTAAATTTGGCCCGCCAACAATAATGGTCGATAGGAATGGGCAATTTGGAGAAAATTCCAAAAAACATTTTAATGTGTCTGCAACAATGGCCAAGCCGGCAGAACAGCATAGCAGAACAACAACGAGAAGCAGTGTTGGATGGCAACAGTGGCAAGAGGTGACAATTGGAATGAATTGACTGCAAACACGGAGTGGGAGGCAGAAGAGGAGAGGAGGAATTAGTTTGGAGAGTGTCTTGGAAGGCATAGCCCAGTGAATGAGGCCAGCAAGGCTGAGCATGTACTACTAGCACAACATCCATAATAAGTTGTGCTGGATTAAAACTAGCACTGGACAATGGGAAGGAAATAATTAGAATAAATAGCCGGCTAATCGTCTGCACTCTCACAATCTACTTCTAAGCTACCCTACTCACGATGAACGCTCTGGTGATGATCAACAAGGTGAACAAGCCACCTTGTTTTGCGAATAGTGTGTGAGTTCTAATAACAAGATATATGCAACATCAGCCTACACATCCAATCATCCCCCCCCCCATTCTGAGACCTACTCGGTTATATTCTTCGTGGCCTCATATTGCTCCCTTCTCCTCCCAATTCAGCCCTTATTCTTTTCTTAGTTACTATTTTGGCCTCTTTATACCGGAATTATTACTTAGAAATGGTTTTTAAGCACTTTTAAAAAACTTGAATCTTGGGGGGGGGGGTCGGATATAACCGAATAGATTTTTTTTTTGTGGGGGAAGGGGGTGCTATAATTGAGTAGCGTCGACATTTTTTTGTTGTTGAGGTCCTCAGGTAGGCGAAAAGACCTTAGGAATCTGAATCTGAAGACAAAATTTCAAAAAATGGCTTGGTTGCTGAGATGTGATCAAAATTAGAAAGGAGGAGGATAAAAACTAAGTATACGGCTGGCTTTAGCCATATCTCAACAGCCAAACTACTTTTTCAAATTTTGCTTTCAGATTCAGATTTTTCAGGTCTTTTTACATAATGGGGGTCCTCAGAATAAAAAAGTCTATAAAATATAGGATCTTTGTTAAAAAAAGTGTGGCGAACTAACCACTCCCTTTTTGTTAACAAGTTGCTGGGTAAAGAAGATTTACGGGAAGATCCAAGCATACAAGAAGCAGTAGCACTGTAATCCACAACACTTTTATACCCTTTTATAAAACAATGGCCAAAAAAGCAATAAAACAGAATAATTTCGACGTCTTAAAAAAAAGCGTCTGTTTGTGGAATTTCTAAAAATGCAAATGAGTCTATGTCTTTATAGAATAGGTTGGTCTTCCGTAGAAAACTAGACAGATTTGTGTTTGTCTTTGACCTAACAGTCATAGACTGACACATGCTTTTGACACTTTTTTTTCAGAGACATACAAATATTTGGATGAACTTAGGATTCATTTCTTTTTAATGAAACAAAAAAATTTGCTTTTTCATGTCATCTATAGACTTTAGGCAAGAGAAGGACAATGGAAAAAGACAAGATTTGACTGGACAAATTTATATGACACGAACTAGAGTCAGGCCTCGACATAGTCTACACTCGTTTATACCTGCAGTTTATACCTGCATATAGAAGGCACCTGAGGCCAGTCCTACTACCAAAAAACTCTTTTGAGTTGTGGCCAGTGTAGAGTTAGGGTCAATCTCCAGGGTTTACACCAGGGTCGCAGCCGTTTTCTGTGTTCTGGTATTTTTCAGTAAAACCTGACTGCGGCTCTGGTGTACAATGTACAAAGATTCGACTTTAGCAATAACTGCTTACTACTAACGTTCATACTCTCCTGTTTCTTTGCACGCTTTATTATGCTTGGAAGTGTCATTTAAAGTGGCATACACGCGGCTGCTGGACAAAAAGTTTACAAACTCAAATTTCAACTCAATTTTTACATCTTAACTCTTTTGAGAACCATGAGCTGAATATCGGCTGGGTAATAAATTTGTGGGATGCAATTTTCGATGCTAAATGAGGACGAAAACCGCCGAGCATCAACGACGGCACAAATACCTCATTGTGATTACGCCCTTGAACAAACATGATTGAGCACCAGCATATATATCGGGTGGTTCTCAACTTTGCTGATGGGTTCCGATTTAAAAATATTTTTTTGAAGCTTCATTTACATATTTGATAACTTGTTGCGTTGCCCGTGGGCGACATCATGAATGTCAAAATCAAAAGGGACGAGGACCAATATACCTCACAGATGTGTGTATATCAATATCGCACACAACAAACTGTGCAATAATTTTTTTTTAAATATAGTCGACTCTTTGACTTAGCACAGCTAAGAGACCGACCAAATGCTGTCCCAAATGAGAGTCTCCTAAGTGTGAGTGTTCTATGTGAGAGAGTAATTTACTAAAACATAGTTCAGCTGTGCTAATTGAGAGCCGTTACAATACAAATCCAAGATTTTATTCATACATATTTGTTACCAATCAAAGGCTGCCGCTTTCAGATCTTTTTGCTTGACCGACTGAAGACAAGCCCGTTTTGCCTTAGCATCTTCGTCGATTGCTTTGAGGATCACCACCTGGCTCCTGAGGATATTGCGGATATATGACGTCGGAAAATTGAACTGCTTTCCAATACAAAATTTTAAAAATTAGCCATCTAAAGTATGGAACAGGCACCCCAGTCAACTCTAAAACAGCACCTAGTCTATTCTAGAGTCGACTGGATTATTTTTTTCAATAGGCAAAAAGAGCTCAAAAATCCAAATCTGGAGAGTATCTTAGGTGGGAGAATCAGTGGGTCACTTTCTTTGTAAACCAAATAAGATTTTTTTCCTGTCCCTTAAGAGAGTCGACTGTAGGCGAGCAAAGATATGCTGTAAAGGACATACCCTTCCTGAACAGCCAACCATTTTTGGTCTGATAAAAGGACCCACCTTCCATCTCTTTTTCTCTGATAATATCTTCCAGTGTTTTCTTGCTCCTTTCATTGCCATTCTCTTCATCTTCCTTGAATTTGACTAGTGTTCGAGAGGTATTTGGTTGTAGTCTTCTGCTGTCTTTTCCAGACAAAGGTATAGAAGAGGAATTACTTCTGGCTGTAGCTGGTGTATTGTGGTCTTGAACTGCATCTATGTCTTCTATAGATTTTTCTGATTCACTATCACTTTTTATTGGCAAGTTAATTCTCCAGCCGGTCTCCAATAAAAAAGGTGGTCTACTGGTCGGCAATGGTGGTTGGCTTTTAAGCGTTACTATAGAACTGGAATCTGCATCAGCTTTTGTATAGATGGAGACCTTCTGCTGCTGCTCATCTCTTTCTCTGGCTATAGCTTGGACAACTTGAGCTTGTCGTGCCATGGCTACAATGTCGGCATGGCTAAACGCCTCGTTCCAGAAACGCCGAAGAAACATGCTTTGAAGATGACAAATGCTTTGAGATAGATATTAACAGGTCTAAAGACAATTCAACGTTAATCTATTGAACATATTTTAGAGGAGGACAGCAGAGAAAGGCTGTAAAGAACCCGTCAAAGGGTCATTTTAAGAACAAAATTATATTCTCCCAGTCTGCAAAGCTACATACTTTTAGATCTGACCATTTTTGCAGTATTAGAGCTTATTAGAGGAAATATGGTATGAGGTATTGCTACATAATTTACGAGAAAACTTGTTACAAGGAACATTTGATCACTTTCTTACGCCACAACAATTTACATTTACTCATTAACAGTACTCATTTTTGAAAGGATTTTTTTTTATTCTGAGGCATCCCAATAGGCAAAAAGACCTCAGGAATCCTAATCTGAAAACAGAATTAAAAAAAGAGGCTTGGTTGCTGAGATATGATCAAAACTAGGAGAATAAAAGGATAAAAACTAAGTTTGCGACTGGTTCTGATCATATCTCAGCAAGCAAGCCTTTTCCTAAAATTCTGTTTTCAGATTAGGATTCCTGAGGTCTTTTTGCCTACTGGGGCGCCTCAGAATAAAGAAATCCTTTGAAAAATAAGTACTGTAAATGAGTACATACAAATTTTTGTGGCGCAACAAAGTGACCCCGTAACAAATGTTCCTCGTAACAAATTTTCGCGTAAATTGTGGTCTACAGCCTAATTAAGTCTTACTAGTACTGTTATTGAACAATACTTTTTTGTGGTCTACAAAAGTTCGAATAAACATTAAAGACCAAAGAGAACTATAAGGGTTGAGTGACCAATTCTGGAAATATGATTAAAGAGCCAATGCCTGCAACATAACTTTTGACTACACATATAATTTTGCATGGTTCAGCATTTCATCTTTTTTTTATGAAAGCCAAATTTAGTCAAGCCATGTGGCCAAAGAGGAGGTTTGGACAAGGCCCAAATACATATTTATGCATTATTTTTAAGGCAGAAGAAAGAGCTAGGACATGCTCTACTCATAAGCATGGGTATAATAGATGGGTGAAGACAAGAAAGAGGAAGCATAATTGCTGGATTCTGTTCGTTCTACTGAGACCAATTGCCTTGTCATGTACACATGGCTTTGTCCTTTCCGACCAAAAAAAGCTCTTTGCTTTTTGCAAATTGCAGGCTGGTCTCATTACTACTAACCAATTTAAAATAGAGACAAAAATGATTCCAACCCCAACAAATTGATTCTATAGTTCTAAGAGGACAGGCAGCAAAGTCATACCTTGAAATGTTTACTATATAATCCAAAGGTGCCAAGTGATCAACAAGCCGATCCTAGTGTCGAATGGGCAGCGATTTTTCACCTTGGTTCCTCTGCTATTTTTTTTCATAAGTTTGTTCAAAAGTCTTAAGATTATAACAAGTTATAGCCACTTCTCAGCATTCCTAACACGCCAAAAACGACAAGAAAGCCGCTTGACGCCGAACATACAAATAAGCTTTAGGCTTGGGGTAGGCTGGCGTAGGTTAGCCATGAACCACTAAACCTAGGTTTGGAAAACAGGATAAAAATAATGAAAAAAAAAACAACAACAATACAGTCAAACCTCAAATTAACGCTCCCCGCCCTGAGACCAGCCCGAGGAGCAGTTAAATCGAGGGGCTGTTAAATGCTTAATATGACCTGAGGTGGTAGAAATAAGCTTTTTAGTACAGTCATACGTTATTAGGCCCTTTGAAATGGTAATTTTTCACATCTCCATTAACCATATCCTACCTGCGCCTCTTTTAGCAGCAATCAATCTAGATGGGTTGAGAATAACAGCTCGTTGACACCTGTCTTGTCTGTACACAACCACTAGTTCCATGTCACTCGGTTTCGCTTTTCTGGTATTATCTGGAGACTGTATACTCAAGTATTTGGAATTATCCTTAGAAAAAGGCTTGGTCAAAGGATTATTATTGGAATCTGAAGTATAAATACCTGTCTTGAAATTTGTAAAGGGGCAAAGCCCATGTCGAAAATGTCTTTCTCAATAGCTAGATAGGAGGGCAAATGCAGCCAGTTGAATTGAAATCCAACGTATACCAATTCAGCGTTTTAAACCAGAAACAAAGCAACCAACCAAGAGGATTTTTACTTTTGGAATGGAGGAAATGCAATAAAACAGGCGCAAAAAAAACTCTGCTGGAAGAATACGTTAAGTGGGACGTTGAATTTATGAGTTTGGCAATTTTCCCTCTTTGTTTTTGCCTGTTTCCTTGTGCGTCAATTAAACTGAAATTTTACTGCCATGAAAAAAGCATTGAACTCGCTAGAGCGGACTTTGCGCTTGGTCTAAGCCTGGGGCAACGCTTAGGCGTTGCTAAAATGCCCATTTTACCTAGTATTGCAATAAAAAAGAGTCATTTTTAATCATAAAAGTAACTCTTTGAAATTTGACGACCTCTTCACCCCGTAGACTACAAGACCCTTTGGACCCCTGGACCCGGTAGACGCCATAGAGCCGGTAGACCCGATGGACCAGATAGAAATGCCAGTGATAAGTTTCTTCTGTTCCTAAGGAAGGGATTTTTACCAATTGTATTTTCTAGTAGGAAAGCTTATTTGATGCAATTTCTACAAATAAATCTCCACTCAATGGTCTCATCATAAGCTGTTGCCAGCACAAGCAACTCACCTACACCTCCATTTTTTCTGTCGTGTGATATCCCGCCAGTAGAATGGCCAACTACCTCCTCTTTGAATTTTACCAGCAAGGTGCCTTCTCCTTTGTGCCTCACTGACCTGCAATCGAAATGCGAATGAGTACTGTCTTTTCTTTAATAGAAGGGCCAGCCCTTTTTATTAGAGAGGATTTTTGACTCTGCTGTATTACATCTTAACCCTCCCCCCCACAATGTAACTGCCACAAAATACGCGTACCATCCACCCATACCTGAGAGAAAAATTACTCGAGAGGAAGCTCTGGATGCATGAAAACAGCATGCATGCCAGGGCTTCCTTATGCAGTTGAGCCCAGTTGGAAAACCTATTTTCAAGATCTTTTTTTTTTTTGGGCGGGCCCTCCTTATAAAGTGGCCCCTTACTTGTCCCTTCCCCTCCCTATACAGCCCTTAATCACTTAAAAATGGTGAAGAAATATCTCTTAAATGGTCAATGTACCTAGAAAACCAAGTACTTTGGGGGGTTATAATATAGTAGTACCGGAATTTTTTTACTAGAGAGAACACGGTATTTGTGGAATTGAATTCATAAAGAAACCTTCTTAATTTTTTCTCAGCACCCGCCTGAGAGCTGGCGTTTGTATAGTTGTAGGGCGGAACAAATACAGACATCCTGAATAATTTGGAATAACTTTTCCCTAAAAATAACAATAAATGAGTAAAAACAATGTATTAAGTGGAATTGTAAATGCCTGTTGGCGTTGACTTAGGCTTAAGCTTCGCTGATATGTTCTCACCTATCTTACTAAGCAACGTACAGTCGACGCTCGCTTTAACGGACTCCAAGGGACCGGGCTCAGCCGTCCGTTAAATTGAGCGTCATTCTTAGTGAAATTCATTGAAAACCAACCAAATCGAATTGGATTCGGGGTCCATTAAATCGGGGGTCCGTTAAATCGAGCTTCGACTGTATACTAATGGCAAAAAATGGTGTTGTATCATCGTTTTGAGGTCTCTAACGTGTTTTCACATATAAACCATATATAAACTTATGAAAAAGCGAGCAAACCATGAATTCTATTCATTTACACCACTTTATCACCTAAATAAATAATAAAACAAATGTTTCGTAAATCGAAATGCTCAGCTCTTTTAACCCTCTCTTTAAGCACTTGTGTGAAATGGAAACTTTGTTTAGAAGTGTATAGGAGGGCTAGAAGAAGTCGCCCTGAGTGATGCTCTACTTTATTTTTCTGTGCTTGCTATATTGGTCAAAGCGAGAGAAAAAAGAAATCAAAAGTTGCATATTTTGCCTGCTTTACTCCTGTCCAAAATATGTTTACACGAAAAAGAAGGAGACAGGCAAAACGGGGATTATTCAAATGACCATAGTGATTCACTAAGTGTCAAGTACAAGGCAATCTATGCAGGCAAGCAGTGAAGCAGTTCAACAGACATGTCACTACTATTACAACTCAATCTGGTCACATTTTGTATGTTATTTCTCACATTGAAGGCAGTGAAATGCAACTTATTTCCTGGTAGGGCTTTTTGCTCCATTTTTAGCACAAGCATGTTGAATTTTGTGTGTCCCTAAAGTTTGGAATTGATTTTCTCCTCCAATAGCTAAATTAAAAAATTTATGTTCTTGGTACTATTTAAAAGCTTTGTTTCTCTTCTTTCGATTGGTATATAAGTTTCTTTTGGCTCTATATGTGTTTGAGGGTAGGTCTAAAAAAAATATGCCTTGGTCTCCCCCCTCAAAATGTCCACCTCCAGCTGCAACACATTTACAAAGTCGTTTTGGGAAATTTTCACCGGCTTTTTGTAACATTTCTTGTGGATTATCGCCCCATTCTCGACAGCCACCTGTCTTTCACCAACGATGATTTCACCGCAGCAAATGACTTGTGTAACTCACAGAACACGCTTTTGATTCCAGCTACAGCCATCCAAAAGAGTCGAGCAGACAGTCCAGTCAGCATAGTTGGGAGCTTATTCACCGTCCTGCTTCGATGTTTTTAAAAACACACGATTAGTACTGCTTTACCCGGCCGTGGGTCATACCGATAACTCCTCCCATTCTCCGTTGTGGGAGGAAAATATCTAATAAAAACTGTCCATCTAAAAATATTATGTGTAATACGCACTTAATGATAATTATATGATGCAATAGGAAACAGTTTCTCTAACCCTTGTGGTCTCTTCTCAAACCCAGCACTTTGAACTAGTTTAATTCTTATATATGCTCTGTATCTCAACCTTCGACGTCGCGAGCGCTTTATGGTAGTATTGTTTTTGATTCACTCTGGTGCCACTGCCGGAGTCGGGGCCCTTGGGCCAGAATCAAAGTTGGGCCCTGGTGCCAGAATCAGAGTTGGGCCCTGGTGCCAGAATCAGAGTTGGGCCCTGGTGCCAGAATCAGAGTTGGAGCCCTGGTGCAACTGCCGGAGTCGGGGCCCTTGTGCCAGAATCAGAGTTGGAGCCCTGGTGCCAGAATCAGAGTTGGACCCCTGGTGCCAGAATCAGAGTTGGAGCCCTGGTGCCAGAATCAGAGTTGGAGCCCTGGTGTCAAACAAAAAGTCTACAATACGGACTCCTTTCTTGTCAATTTGGAGGCTCAGACATTTTCTCGCTTTCGCTTTAGTGATTCAGCCTTTGACAAAATTCTGGAAGCGTTGGAAGCTGATTCTAGCTCTCTTTCGGATTCCACCAAGCTGCGTTTAGTGCTGGATTTAAACAACCTGCGATATGACACTGAATTAGCGGAGACAGCCTTTCCAAGACTGCAAAAACTGCTTCCACTAGTGTTCTCAAGCATTCCAAAAGAAGGATTGAACTTTTCTGCTCAATTTACTTCCTATGCCGTCTATAATCGGATTATTGCTGAAGTGTTCAAGCAGAACTCGGTAGGTATCTTATCAA